>CM040185.1:32633240-32825740 GCA_022606455.1 Callitettix versicolor | reverse complement strand
ACAGATGTTGACATAATAATTGCTATTTTAAAAGCGGTTGATTGCTTTTTCTGTTTTTTCCGTGGATTACTGTGTTGCGAAATGCTTTTAATTGGTTTACATTGTTTTGTAATTTGTTGAGATATTTCTCCCCCGTTTTTAATACTGTTTGTTTGGAAATGTTTTCAATAAATTTGTATTCAGAAGTTGAATCCATTGTTTTGTGGTTTTGTAGATTTTTTGTATTTTTGTATATCTAAAACGTACTTAACTTTACAACGGTGGAAATTAAAAAAACTTCCTTTCATTGTTTTCATTTATTGAAAATATTTTAGTAGTTAGAGCGCGATTCTATCAGTTAGTGAATTGTAATAAGGCCTACGTACGAAACCAAGAAAAGACCACCGATCATGGCTTCTGGATCACCTTTTCATGGATCATTTAAAAAAGTGCGTGTGCGCGCGCGCGCGCGTGTGTGAAGCTTTACCCGTTTCGTTCGTCAACCCTCGACCTCGTTAGTCTTGCCTAGAATAACGTACCTATTTTAAGGAAAAAATCTAACTTTGGCGCAATTTTGGTCTTTTTTGGTGAAAGAAAATTGATTTTGTAAACAGCTTGGATAAAATCTGTTTAACCGTTTCAAAATAACAGGTTTTCCAAAAAGTAAGAAACAACATTTTATCTTATTTAAAGTTTGATTTTATGTAATCAGCATCAAAGTCTTCTAAAATTTAAAAGACGAATTTACAATAATGAAAAGTTCGGTGAATATGTACGTGAACATTAGTTTTTGTTTATTTTTTTGAAAATTCCATCACTAACGATTGTGCGAAATGTTTTCTACAATGTAGGATACGGACACATTTCATGTTCCTCGCTTTTTTTTTAAGGATTCATGCGGAAAACATTTAAGACTTTTTCTTATTGAGAAAATTTTAAGTTTTCAGGCAGACAATGACGATTTGGTTTTCAGAGAAAAGAGTTGCAAACAAATTTTAATAGTTTGAAAAAATACCGCGGTGAAAGTATTTAGAAAAAGTTGTTCGTCTGACAAAAAACATTAAACTTTTGAGGCACACTGTAAAGCATGTTCAGTTTTATACTCTGTTCAGCCGTCATTTGTACTCAGGTATCACATTTGCGATTCGTTCAATCAGTTTATGTACAGCAATGTAAAGGGAGCAACAAGTGCTTTGGAACAATAAGTGCAACAAGACAATTGCGGGGATATTTGTCGTGTGAAATTCCCTGCCGATCCCAAAAGCAGGATGGCCAACTTTACTCTTACTGTCGAGAGTTTCACTAAAAAATTACTGTATATTATACGAATGTATTTTGAAATGAAATTAAAAGTAAAAGTTTTATTATTTCACCATAAAAATCCCAGAGTATTAACCTACAAATGTCAACTACAGAAAGAGTACGGTAATTGTGAAAAAATTTAGTATACAAAAATAATTTCCTATTAATTTCTGTTTACTTGTGTCCTCATTTAGTGAGTAAACTAATTGACCAATGTTTATTAATAAATTAACTTATTTTTTGAAATTATTTAAAACGAGTTTTTGGTAAAACAAAACTGTTGGTAATTGGATTTCCCAAAATCGGTTTTAAAGGTTTTGATAAAATATTGCTGAAATGTAGTCCCAGTTTGTCGCTATCTCGCAAAAAATCCCATTCGTGAGCTATCGAGAAAATTCGAAAAATCTCTAAAAAGTTTGCTCTAATTTGATTAATTTATGAAAGTAAATAATTTAAGGCACTGTAGCGAATTTGAAATAAAACGTAATTTGAAAATACGAACGTGAACCTAGCGTGATTAATTTTCGTATTTTCAGTGTAATTTTGAAAATGTTAATTTATTTAGTTGTAACGCTGATTATGACGGTAAAGTCGAATTTTCAAAGAGTGTAAGTTAAAATATTACATTCCGAAAAACCACTTCCATCACGTCAATCAGCGCAAATGTTTTGATTGTTTAATAACAGACCGTTTTAAGTTGTTAAAAGTAAATGTTTGTTGAACGGTCTGTAGCTAGTTTAAACGAACGCTAAAGAGAGCTTTCATTACTAATGCTTGCAGAAATCTCATCAGGCATAAAGCTCCTGTGGGTCTAAAAGTTTAGTGAAATGTTCATTTCATAACATTTAACTCTTTTTGCTAAGTTATGTCATTACTCTTTTCAAATAGAGTAAAACATTTCACTAATGAATGACAGCTGGCAACTTAATAACATCGATAAAAAGTGATTTTCCTCGGTGAAAATAAGCTATTGGAACATGAACCATTAAAGGAGCGTTTCTGACCACTGGAACACGTTTTGAAGGTCATTTTATAGTTTTTTAAAATTCGTTTCCATCAAGTCAGCGAAACAGTTCAGTGATTATTTAAATAATATTATACACTTTTTTAAGTATTCCACTTTGAAATTGTTTTACTTTCTTGAAATTTTAATTTCCGACCGTCATTAAGCATGTGTAAAAATTTTATATAATGGTCAACGTCTTTATGCCAGGTAGACTACGTAACTCTCAGTAGTTGTTGAATTCGAAGTTAGTTATAGATCCGAGTTCATAACTGGACAGGTATGGATTATAAGTTGTATATAACTAATAGTTGGTTATAATACTTTTTTAGAACATCAAATACCTTGACGAAAGTTAATGTAATTTATCCTTCGTCATGTACACAAGCTGTAAATACAAATTACCTGTATATCGCCATCTTGCCTTTTGATAAAAGATGAGCTAATTAGCTGAATTGTGCAAATACTGTATAGAATATTGACGAGTAGTTCATTCGTGTTTTTGTTTTGTTTTCAGAGAATGGCCAGTTGGTTGCTGATGGTGCTTCTGACTCTCACGATGGCGCTAGGCCAAGAGGACTGGAGCAACTGTCCGTCGTCCTGCAAATGTAAATGGGTGTCGGGAAAGAAAGTCGCCGAGTGTATCAAAGCCGGCTTGACCACAGTGCCCGACAGGCTCAGTTCGGAAATTCAGTCCATCGATTTGACCCAAAACATGTTGCGCTCGTTGCCGAGCGAAGCGTTCGGCTCCGTGGGACTGATAAATCTGCACAAAATCTTCCTCAGAGATTGCGGTATCACGGAGGTGCACAAAGACGCGTTCAAAGGTCTTCAGATCTTGATCGAGTTAGATCTGTCGCACAACCGCATTCACACGATCCACTCGGGCACGTTCAGAGACAACGAACGTCTCAGGTTGCTCTACATGAGTCACAACCCGATCTCGAAGCTGGAAGCCGGGTTATTCACCAACATGATGTTCTTGCAGACTGTAGACATGAGTGACTGCAACTTGTCGCACATCGAACCTAAGACGTTCAACAACGTTCCTATCTTACAGCACTTGCTGTTAAACGGCAACAACTTGATGCACATGAAAGTCGCCGCTGTGGAATCGCTGCACAGGTTGATCAGTCTGGTACTTCACAACAACCCGTGGCGGTGCGACTGCCACCTGAAGGCCTTCAGGAACTGGACGATAGAGCGGAACCTGTACGTGCAGCCCACATCTTGCGCTGAACCACCGCACCTCGCCGGCAGATATTGGAACGAGATATCGCCGCTAGACTTCGCGTGCAAACCGCAGATTGTACATCCCAAAAGTGGAAAAGTCGTCGAAGCTACTGACGAAGAAGTCACTCTGACTTGCAAAGTAACTGGTGTGCCTCCTCCGGAAGTGTACTGGGTGGTTAATTCCAGGATCATATCCAATAGCACGCGCACTGGTAAGTAGTAGTTTTACGTGAATGGTCATTAAGGTTTTGTTTTGGTGGAGTCACTTGTTGGTAGGTGATTCAAAATTAGTGTAAAGTTAAAGTGTCTTAATACCCGTAATTTACAGCAAAAAACTAAACGGACCCAACTAAACCGATTTTGAAGGATTTTCTTTGAGTCCTCCCTTATATTTAGTAACAGTTTCTGAATTAAACGAAATTTACGAACTTGAAGAACATGCTTTGTCCGGGTGGAGCCTGATTGCATAGGGCACAGAAGTTAACTACGAATATGATTTGTTTGTTTAACTTTTACTTCATTTTTTCGTTCTGCCAGTTGTGAATTATTGAAAAACTTCTCCATCATTCATCCGTTTAATCTTCTATTTTTATTTTTACTTCCTTACTATACATACTATACAAAATAATATAAGTAGCATTTTCTTCTGGTCGGGGAAACTCAATCTTGATAATTAATGGGATTTTTTCGTCCGAAATGTACTGAAAAGGAAAGAAATAGTTTTTATCGGTCTGTCCGGTGTATATACTCTTGTAGCTCAATCGGTAGAACAGCGAGTAGTCCGCTGATATGTACGCAGGTTCGGATCTAGTTGGCTGCCGTTGGGTTTTCCAGAATTGTCTGGTCATCGCTCCACTACAGCGCTCTAACGCTATAGTAACCTTTTCCGCCAATTTAACCGGTAACGGTAATATTTACAAAAAATGTTACTAGACCAACTTTGTTGTAACTTGTATGCTTTTTCCCAATGAAGCGTCAAATTTGTAATAGTGAGAGCCGTTCAGACAGTATTACAGAAAACAGCCACTGCAGTCGTTATTTGGAAACGGAAGTGAATGGAAAATCTTACGGATACGTCGTTTGGAATTTGTACAAGTTACTTTCGTGCCATTCCAAAATAGTAAGTGCTTTTGGCCAAAACAGCGTAACTAACACGTCAACCGAATGCCGGACGGTCGAGTGTCGCTTCGCTCGGTCAAAAATATTCAAAATCGGGTTCAAGAGCCATTCGGGGAAAATGGAAAATTGCTTAATTAATCAAATTTTGTAGCTAGTGACGAAATTTTGAATTTAAACAATTTGCGGTTAGGAGGAAATCGGAAAACGGAAAATAAACAGACTATCATAGTTGGGTTTGCTTCTGAAATTTATCCTACCCGTATCTTTTTATAACAAATTTTGTACACTGACTCAAGTTATAAGTATTCATATATGATCGAAATTTGAGCAAAACCTAAGTAGGAAAATAATTAAAGGTAATAGTACCGTCGTGTTTTTCAATACTTATTTTTAAATCTTTTAAATAGTATTTAGACAAGAAAATTGTTTTTCTGTTTTTATTGTTTTTTTCAGATTATGAAAGGAGACAAAAACAAATGTTAAAAAAGTTTGAGAAAAAGACGAGAATATACATTTTTCTCCCTTAAAAGTATAAATATTGAAAATCCTAACAAAATTGACAATTAGACGTGTTTTCATTTATTAATTAATTTATTTAGATTTACCTTGCCCGTTTTTAGTTCATTAGTAAAAAAAATATTTTGTTTATAATTTCAAAGTACTGGTATTAAAACTTTTAACACGAATCTCAATCCACCTTTGTAAATTAATGTCACTGTTTTAAATCATAATTTACTGTGTATTTCCGTTGCTAGGATACTAACAATGCTACCAAATATGTAGATTAAAAGGAATAACAATTACTAGCGTATCTATCGGTTGGATCACAAAGGCACTGTCATTTTGTTTTTAAATATTCACGCTGTACTTGAAACTCTTGAACTATAATTTCTGTAGACGTAACTACCTAATTTAATAACACGATTGTTTAAATAAAACACATTATTGCTTAACTACTCAATATACACGATGTGCTGCGGGTCAGTTTTTGTTTTAATTTTTAAACCAGTTTAAAAGAAAATAATCACTGCACGCAGCTGTTTCGCGAATATCCTAAAGTATTTTCTTTATCTTGCACTTTTTGAAATTCTGCTTTCACCATAATAATCAACAATACCATTTGCATATATTAACATTCTAAACTGACAGATTACAGTGACAGTACGAAAATGAACCCTAACCGCTGTTGGAACATTTCTTAAATTCATCGTATTTTGAAAATTCAAAAAGCTGATTTCTACAGTTTTTAACGCTAATTGCGATGGTAAAATCGGATTCTCAAAGCTATGTAAGACAAAAATAATGAAATTTTAAAAATTTGAAGTGACCGCCATTTTTTAACTGTTGAACGAATTTTACTGGTCAACGATTTTGTCCGTGATTTTTTCATAGTCGATTTTTGCGTCAAGTTTGAATCTAATCGGACCAAAATAGCGAACGTGAGCGTGCTAAAACACACACACACACACACACACACACACACACACACACACCAATTTTTAACGACCCCCTCCTCAAAAGAGGACCTAGAAGTCAGGATCGGTGCTCATTTCAAGGTCCCATAGTAGACTGGATCTTGCCATGATCGCTGCTCAAAAAGGTCATTTTTCCGGTAGAAATTCGCTAAAAAGACCTAAACATGATTATAGTCTTAAGTTTAATGTCAGTGTAAAGTTTAAAACTCAACTTCAAAAGGAAAATGTTTGAGGAGTCTTAAAATTGTTATAGGCCATATTAATAAATTAATTAATTAATGTGTGTGTTTGCAATTTTAGTCCGATTTGGTTCATCCAACACTTGTCACAAAACAGCTATTTCAGTAATATTTTGGACACGTTCGTTAACCAGCCAAATTCGTTCAACAGTGTTGTAAATCTTAATAATTCATAACTTTTTTGTCTTAAATATTTTTCAGATTTCACCGTCTTAATCAGTTATTGAAACTGCATAAATCAGCATTTGGCATTTTCAAAACAAGGTGAAATTAAGAAATTTAATTTGGCGACGTCAAATAGGGTTTTTTTGCATTTTTAATGCAACTGCATTATAATAACTATATATAACATTATATAACGGTATAATTTAATTGTTATATGCAGATTTAAATTCTGTTTATGATGGTGAAATCAGATTTTCAAAAAAGGGGGTAAGATAAACAAAAATGTTTTTTGGATTTAGTTTCCAATACAGCTGCGTATTGCGATTAATATTTTCTCGCTCGTTGTATTTCTCTTCTATCGAAAATACCCTAATTATTCCGAAAATACCCGAATGAAAAATCAGTTCAGTTATCGTTCTCTAAGTCCAAAAAATAACCATGTGTCACTGAGTAATTGTACTGTCCTGTCTCGTTTGGAATCACTGTAACACTTACAAATTCTTACACCGTTGGAATTACAGTAAATGCAATTGTTTCGTCACCTGTCGGGTGATTTCACTTCGGACGGGGGATTAGTGTAATTGTGCATGTTTCAAAAGTGAGTTTGATCAGTTCACAATGGCTGCAGACTAACAACGCCTGAAAGTTTGTACAGTAACGGGTAACGTGTAACGGGAACAGATAATTAAACATGAGTAGGTATTTATTGCAGACTCACTCTGATTAACCGTTGGCATGACAACCGGCAAACATGAACTTTATTAATATCCTGTAGGCTGTCTGTGCTTATCCGGTTAATTAGTCGTGTCATATATTTTATATTATCTGTTTTCTATGGTCAGAACAAAAAATACATCAACTGCAATGTTTAAAGTATTACAGTTATGAAATTACAGTACACTAAATAAGAATTTCTCAACCTAGTCTTGAAGTTTTAAGTAATTAATTTAGTTTTTCTGTTTATTCGAGAACGAAAAAATCCGACTGTAGCTGCAAACAAATAAAAAACCGGAAATTGAAATAATTTCGTAAAATCTCTTCGTCAGAAAAAAAATTACTGAGAATTAAAAAAAATTAAATAAATTTTTTTCAAGGGTTTTTAACAACAACAAAAAAGTTGGAAAAATTAAACAGTCTTTTCGAGATGTTTTAAGCTATGCCAAATTTCATCGAAACCAGTCAATAAAATCTAAAAATCGATTTTTCGCTTATTTTCAATACGCAGTATTGGGAGTAAAAAAACAAAAGTAATGGGTTTTCAAAGAATTTTTCCAATACGTGCAAGATGGACAAATGTAGCCATTGTTAGTGATTTTCCGTTGGAAAAATCAGCTGTTGGAGCTGCTATCACTGCAAGACCCAGACCCGGGACCGTGAAATGGGTATTGATCCTGAAATCTAGATCATTTTGTGAGGGGTAATTAAAATTTGTGTGTGTGTGTGTGTGTGTGTGTGTGTGTGTGTGTGTGTGTGTGTGTTTGTTTGTTTGTTTGTTTGTGTACTGACGTTCGCAATTTTGCTCCGATATATTCAGACTTGAAAAAATTGTCAATATCGATACACAAAAATCGATTATGATAATAGCTTGGACAAGATAGTTAAACAGCAAAATTCGTTCAACAGTTTCATAATGGCGCCATTTCTTATCTTTAAAAGTTCACACCTTGTACGTCTGAAATGGTTTTGAAAAAGACCAATTAAATCATCGTGATCATCGTTAAAAACTGCATGAATTAGAATTTCGAATGTTGAAAATCCGCTAAAATTAAAAAAATATTTGACGGCGGTCAGGGCTCTTTTTTATATTTTGAATGCAATTTGAAAGTTTAGAATGGTAATAAATGCAGATTTTAATGCTGATTATGATAGTGAAATCATATTTTTGAAAAAAAGGTAAGGTAAAGAAAAATACTTTTGGAAATCAGCGAGACAGCTGCGTGCTGCGATTATTTTGTGTCCCGCTTTCATTGACGAAATGCTTGTATAGGGCAGGTAGAAGGTCCAACAACCTTCTTTGAAGATCCTGTATCACAGCCTATTAGTTCAGCACCAAGGCGTGTCGTGTGTTTAGGCAGAGGTAAGGATCCCTGTACTTGGAGGGGGGGTGGCTAAGAACTAATTAGCACTTCTCGAAGCTTTGATGTAAATGTTTATTAATTACTCTTTGCCTGACTTTTCGAGACACAAACATTCTTTTGTGACACTTCATTTGTATTCACGGAAGTAAATTCATTTTTAATTAAATTTCTTTTATAATTTAACTTAGGTATTGGTGAAACAAACTTTTAAAGAGATAATAAATGTAGATTTTTAAGGTAAGGAGTTCATTTGACTGAATTTTTAAAAGTAATGCCATAACGTGCTTTTACAGTAAATCACGTTCGTTATACCGCAGACAGTAACATGTGGGGCGACTTGATTAAACTTATATGGCGATAAGCTATCCGGTTACCTCATTCCTACCATATAGGCCTACTTTCGTTAGGCCTATGATAAAATTTGTTACTAATACTCCTTCTTACAGGTTGGCGCGCGCGCGCGCACGCATTTCTGACATTCTCTAAAAGTTATTGAACAAACCCTATTTGTTTCAATTTCTATGCGTGTGTTTTAGTGTAATTAGAAATCAAGTACTCAGTTAAATGCTTATTTAAAAATTAGGCCTACGTCCGCGCAGAATTTCACTTGTAAAAGTTTACTTCCCGGCCTTATTGTGCAAATATATTCTACCGCCATTTCAGTTCGCTTCGCTTTAAACAGTTGTGCATAACTTTTCTGTTGTGCGAATTAATTCGAAACTGGCGTAAATTTAATTTCTAAATGCGGTGATAATTTACAAAGTCATAAAGCTTCCAGAGTAATAACCCAGCATTTCGCGTCAGTTTCTCGGTAATTCTCTATGTAAAGCAAATTAGTTTACAGTAACCGGCAACAGGTCGTAGATATCGTTTTCGTTCTTTAATTCTAATTTATTCTTTCATTTAACTGTTGCTAAAGGCAGTGCGGTAAGTTTAGCGTTTCCAATTTGTTTGCAATAAATGCCACGTAAACTTATTTGGCCTCTGTTGGAAGTAATATAGTGAAGTTAGTTTGCGGTTTACCCTTAATGAAAGTAAACTGTTGGACATACCAGACTCGACTTTGTGCTGCTAATTCAGGTTACATTTTTATTTTATGTAATTGTTTTGTACAAAGTTAATGTCTTAATTAGCGAATTTCCGTTGGAATTACTACTGCATAATGGGCTCTGATCCTGATCTATAGAACACTTTTAGACATTGCTTGTTTGTGTGTGTGTGTGTGTGTGTGTGTGTGTGTGTGTGTGTTTCATTGATTTTTAGTAACTGTAAAATACAAAGATATTCTTATGTTAAAGTGAATTTTGTGTGTATTTGTATCTGTGCAGATGGTGAGAATAAACAGTGAAGTGTTTCGATGAAATTCTATATGAAAGCGTAATTTGTGCAATCTTGAAACAATTTAATTTGTACAAAAATATTTCAAACTGTCTTTTGTTGAAAATTGACAAAACTCGTGTTCTCCCAAAATCGTCTCTAACGTTTTTCATAAAGTGTGTCCATAGGACCTAAATAAATCGTTCAGGTAGCGTGTAAGTGAAAAATGTAATTCACAGTTATCGACAAAACTCAGAAAATCGGCCTAATATTTTATAATTTAAAATTCGAAATGAGAAATTTACGGTTTTTGGAGTAAGTTAAAAATTATAATGAACCTCACCGCTGTCTGATTTTATCTTGTACCACAAAGAAACTTAAAAAATACATGACCACAATTTGAATAATATCAGATTTTGAGAAATTAAACCAGCGTGACTTCTGAACGAGTTTTTTCAAATAAGTAATTTGATAAAGATAAGTAGGAAAGTTTGTGAAATGTTTTTGCATTCGTTTAAAATAACGCGTGTACCTAACTGTTTAAACCATTTTTAATTTTCATAAAAATGGGATGTGTAGAATTTTTCGGTGAAAAATTTGAGTCGGCCAAAACTATATTGATGCTGTTTTTTTTCAAGTGTAATCAGTAGATAGCAGTACAGTAATTTCTCAAAATTGTTTCTTCAGATTGTGCTATAATTGTGTTCTTATATGAAATTTCGTAACTCAAGTCAGTGTTGAAAATCTGAATTGAAATAAATTTACTTTTCGTTTTAAAACCAAAAATAAACTCTGACCGCCGTTCTATTTATTAGTTTTTCTGGTTTACTCTCAAATCGTAATTTTCTTTCGTTCCTAATTTAATACACCGTTTTCAGTTATGAATTTTCAAAAATGATCGAAATTTTGGGAAAATCTTATGAACCTGTTTCGAGAAATTAGGGTTATAGATTTTCGAACTGGGGGGTGGTGGATGTAATCGAATGTGTGAAAGTTTGTAAATATTGAAAAGAATTTAAAGTTATGCTCTGATATAATATCGCGTTATTTTAACTGATTAGTGCAATGTCTACAGTGGAGTGAATAAAATGATTAATGAACAGAAAATACAGCCATCATTTTATTTACTGTGCTCTGCTTGGAATGGGACGCGGTCACGGGAATATAAGAGGACCTAGGGATTTCATTGGACATTGGAGAACAATTGGTGATAAATTCCGTGTTTTGTAAATTATTACTTTGCTGATCCAGTTCTGTTCAGGCAGATTTATAACGCGCATAAAGTAAATGTACTACACATGACTTGTTCGACATGACATTACTGCAGAGTTGTTTAAGGAATTTGCAAAGTTGTCCGTTTCAGAATATTGTAGTTTCATTCAAAATGCAAGTTTTATTGTCATTATTTGTTATAAAAATTACTTATGAGCTTACAAAAGTTCTGTAATATGTATTCAGTAAACTAAATACATTGTAGAAACTTTCCAATATTCCTCAAACTTGGAAAATGCTATTGTAACTGTTAATCGCCTTATTCCCATTATAAATTTACGGACAATAATTTAGTCTACATTTTATTTTCTAATATTATTTCAACAAGAACCAGAAAATTAAATTTGATATAAGATTAAAAGGTGATAAATTTGTAACAAAATTACATACAGTCGGCTGTGCTTCCAAGAATGAAGCACCTTTTGGAAACCAAGATTTTTTAATCATTTTAAAAAGTAATATTTTCCACTTTTCGCTTGAAAAAATCCACATAAAACACCCAAATTCTGTTCGAAATCTATGCACAAATCTCTTGCTGACATGATGAAAGTGAATTTCCAAAAAGTAAGAATATCACAATAATTTTCTCATCTTATATTTTTTTCACTTAATTAGCTTTAAAATCTGCTTAAATTAGAATTTTAAATTTCAAAATACATTGAAAATATACGAAATTTAACAATGAAAGCTGTCAGGGACCTGATGGTCCTAACTACACTCCACACGCACACACTTCACAAATAAATTTTACAAGTGCCTGTAAATTTTAAAAAAATCAAAAAATAATTTAAAAGTCAATACTGGTGTTCATTTCAAAATCTCTTGGTGTGTAGAAAACTGATATAAAGTGTCATGTACAGAATGTAAGGAGAAAAAGGCCAATGAATGGTGCATAAAAATTAATGTTATCAAATTAATGTTAATGTTGTAAAATTGAAAATATTTAATTGTTTAATAATTGATAATTATTGTAATTTTATTTTTAATAATAAAATCCTGTTTATAAATCATATATGTGTTTTTTAAAAATAGTTTTAAATGTTTTTATAAATGTACATAATTTTAAACTTAAATAGTATAATTATTACACACGTTTTATATTTTTAGGTTATGGAGATTCTCGGTATACGATTCGAGAAGGTGGAGGCTGGGTAAACCTTACAATCAGTCGAGTAAAACCGCAAGACAGAGGTGAACTAACGTGTGTTGCAAAGAGTCCAGGCGGTGTAGATGAACGTAACATCACTCTCATGGTGCCCGGCAATGGACCGTCTGGTGGCTCACATAAGACTTCTGATAATTGGCCGTTAATTCTTGGTCTAATAACCGGATTCATTGCTCTGTTGGTGCTTCTGCTTGCCCTGTGCTGCTGTCTGTGCCGGAAAAGGCAGACACTTCCTCATCCTAAGAAACTTCCGGAAACTCCAAACGGAGATCTGAGTCATCCAGAAAAAAGTCTTCTTACTGTTGTGAATCCAGTTCAGAAGCCTCCAAGACGGTACGAAGACAGACCCACAGAGCTGTCTGAACTGAACCGCAACCTGCTGGATGATACAGGTATTTAGTAAAATTGGTAACAAAACCATGGCATCCTTTTGTTGTTGGACGTTTGGAAATACTATAGCTGAGTGGTCACCAAATGTGGCGAACTTCTTATTCAAAACTGAACCTATTGTTTTTAATGTAAGTTCAGCCACTGAAACTGAAACAGAGCTGAGCTGAGTCAAGCGGCATTATGTGGTTCCGCTTTGCTTTCAGTGACCGAACTTACATTAAACACAGTAGGTTTTGAATGCACTCTGTTCAGCACGATTCTACTCCACATTTGGTGGCCACTTGGCTTATTTGTTGTCAAAATACATAATAAAACGTACTTTGTTATACCAAAACATCTGATATTATACTTTTTAATAAAACACATCTGTTGCTTTGTAATCACTCCAGTATAGTTTGGTAATAACAATTCCAATTGCATTTAGTCTAAGTTACTGCAACAGTCACGGGTTGATATGTAATGGTGCCATATGCTTATCAATCGTGCCACACCTTGATTAGCCATGGATTACTTTTACATTGTGATCAAAACTTTAATAATCAAATGTTTTATGTTTACAAACTAATTTTAATGAGTAGAAATATGTTACTGAAGTACTTAGAGTTGATTAAGATGACTCACTTTTTACGTTTTTGAGGTCATTGTCAGACAATTTTATAAACAAAAATAATTTATAATTAATGAAAAGAGGATAGCAATTATATTTGAGCAGTTTAAAAGTATGACAATGAAATAATCATTACTGAAGTTAAATATTATTTTTTTTAAATATTGACTTATTATTGCAGCTACAAGTGTTGGAGGTGATTTTGAAGACAAATCTACAGAATCGGCCAACACTACTCCTAACTGTGGAGAAGCTCCTCATTACCCACCAGACCTGCTTGCCTTTCCTCGAGGGACATCAACTCCTCCACACCTTCAGTCTCCAGTTCACGGGACTTTACCATACTCCAGGTCACAGTCACCCTTCTCACCGACTCGCCCTGGATACGTCACAATCCCTAGAAGACAACGTGTGCCGAGTTGGTCGAGTGCTCCAACACCTACACTTCTTGAAGATCCACTATTAGGTTTATTCAAAGCTGAACCTGTTTACGATAATTTAGGCCCGAGAACAACTGCTGATGGAAGTTCTGTTTTGTCACTCAATAAAACTTTACCAGAACAACAACCGAGGCCTAGGCAACCACTACATTGTAACACGCTTCCAGCCCCGAGAAAAGCTCCACATCCAAGAGCGGCTCCAGAAGGTGCTACTCTTAGTAGGGCTACATCAGCTGAAGGTCCATTATCTCCAGTGAGATCAAAAGTACCACCAAAACCTCCACCAAAACCCAAGAAAAATGGACCTTTGTACGAAGACGAAGGAGAAGATGGGACAGAAGTTTGAGATCGACTAATCACTCTTCTTCACTTCACTTTGGTCTTAATGTGAAGAAAGAGTACCCGGTGCTTATCGAAACAGTTACATAGTTAATACTGAGTGTCAGTAAAGTTATCGTCACAAATGTGGATTGTACAATAACTTTACAGATTCTCTGTATAATGACAAAACTTTAAAACTGGGAAAAAATAAACTTGCTTTAAACAAGTGAATAAGATAACACAAGCTTCTAAAGTGTGATAAGTCCAGAACAAATTCAAATTATACCAAAATGGTGTGTGTGTTGGAGATTATTGTAACAATTACCTTCCAAATTGTATTAACAGAAGTTCAGTGCCTTTATATTGAATGTACAGTGATCTGTGTAAGTAATGTACATAATATTTTATACAAGATAAGTTATTTTATTAATTTCAATTTTATTTTATTTAAAGACTGAAGTTGCAATTTTCTCTATTGTTTTTATGGGACCATAAGTTAAGTTTTATTTAAATCAGAATATGTTTTTATTTTCAAACTGTTGTAAAAGTACTACCAATATAAACTGTGTTTACCAAATCTTGCCTCTGTTTTCGTTACTGTGTAATTTTTAAAATTTAATTGTTATATTGGTACTTTACTGCAAAAACTATTCTATTTTTAATTTGTCTAATATTGTTACTGTATTAAAATATCAACAGGTAATTATCATTTTAATTTTAAATATAGCCTAAGTGATTTATTTTTCGTTTGAGTTTCTGGTGCGTATTAGATTGTTCAGATTATATATTTGTAAGTATAATTTATAACTACATTATTTTTAATGTTTATTGTCTATTTGTATGTCGTAGTCATAATTTCTAAACCAACACTGGGTATTTAAAAAAAGCATAAATATTAGTAACTTAATAGTGTCATTAGAAAATTAATGTATATTAAATTGTCCAATTTTTATTGCATATGTATGTTTGTAGACTATTTTTAAACTGCATTTATTTTATGAAAACATCAAATGGCCTAAATATTATGTAAGTTGGAAAAAATATGAAAAAATACTTTATATTTTTATTTGAACAATAATAATATTTTGGATATTTTAAAATATATTAGGCAGTTTTTTTATATTTTTATTTTAAAAAGAGTTATATCCAAAATAAATATTTTGTGGGTTTTTAATACTTGTAATAATTATCTATATTAATTATTTTGTATTAAATCAATTTACTTTAAGCATTTTCTCATAACTGTATTTATATACTGTATGTGATTTTTAAAACTGTTATTTTTATTGGAATTACATTTTAGTAAATTTATCATTTTCCGTTGCATTTTCCTTTCATTTTTGGCAGGACTTTATATTTTTTCAGTAATGGCATTCTAACATAATTAGTGTAAAAATATAATTTTCTATGAACTATCTATTATAAGGTTATATTTAAAAAAATATATATATAGAAGCAGAATAGAATGAAAATAAATATTGTACCAAAACCTTTACGTAGTATAACTTGTAAAGAAAGGTTATATTTCTTTAAGATTATGTTTCTGTATAATTTATGTTTTACTAAAATTACACATTCATTTATGAGTGATATCTAAACAAAAAATGTGTAAACAGTAGAATACATAATGATGGTGCTCATTGAATCAAACAATTTTTATATTAAAACTTTGTCATTTCAAACTTCTTTATTTTCATCAGTGTTTATAATAACTAAAAATTAATCAGTGTCATTATTCGTTTCAAAACTAGGTAAATTTGTCATATGGCCTACTAATTCAAGAAAATAAAATGTCCTTCATTACACATAAAATCTAAATAAACTGTTAGTTGTAAAACTGAAATAATATCAGAGAATAAAACCATTTTCTTAAATTTTTGTAAAGGCAGCTCTGCCTAAGAACCAAGATTAATGTTTGAAGCTTAAATAAACATTTGGCTTCAGTATTAAAAATAATTCTGTAAAAAAAATATCTTCCCGCATAAAGTCAAAAGCATATTTTTTCCAAAAGACTCCTAAAGTACAATTTTTAAATATGAAACGACCAAATTGAATATGAAATTGAAAGCTAATGGAGGAAGATGGGTATAAACATTTGCCAAGCCTTTGATCATCCGACCATAGCGTTACATACAAACAAAACTGCTGGGATCAGTGAAAAAGTATAAATAAAACGCCACACACAGATCAAAAGGTTGACAAAAATATGGAGACAAATATTTTCTAAGTTTTTCCTGAATTATTTTTTAGTATTATGTTGATGATTTACCAGTGCAAGTTACGAGAAAAAACATTTTAACACTTCCATGCAGCATATGCTATTTTAAAAATTTTAACTAAAGTTAACTAGTAACAGAATTATATTTTACAAAATACTGTCTCACTGGCTAGAAAACTAAAATTAAAAATTTAAATTTAAAATTTAGCACATTTTATTTTTCATCAATAATTGTATTATAGATAAATTATTTATAATTGTATGGAAATGTGTTGGTATCAGAACTGCAAAACTTCAGTTGATTTGTTACGGCTCTTGCCTGACAGGTACACAGATCTGATTTTCAAAACAGAAGATAATTCAGTAGAGCACTGATTATCGGAATGCCAATTTTCCAAAATCTAACTACCCGCATTTTTATTAAAAAAAAATAATAATAAAACAAAATTATGGTTGAAACACTGAAAAGTGGTAAAATTGCAGAGTTTTTACCTTTTCGATCTGACTTTACTATTATGTGCAGTGACGTAACTTGTAAAATTAATTATTTTTGTTCTTTAGTTTTGTGATATTTTACTGTTATTTTAGCCTTTTTTTGTCCTTTTTCTTATTGATTTGAACCCAATGAATTCCACATAGTCTGCACTTTGCTGTACCTAACCTTTAGCTGAGTATCAGTTTTTAATTAAAAAAAATAATAATAATAAAACTGTAAACTGTAATATCACACAAAATACACTAACTACATACCAAAACTCAAGCAAAACAAAGTACAAAATAATACAACTATATTAAATGTCAAGTATCATTTTTTGGGTACCCCAGGTTTAGACTGCCAATGTAGAAATGTTTGGTGCCATTAGTCATTTCCTCTCTTAGGGATTTCTAATGTTAGACAATAATATTTAACTTCCTTTGATTTTTATAGTTGGAAGTTTACTTACCATATTTCAAAACTGTACCCATTCAGTGGTATAACTAGTTAAAAATGCATCCTCCTGAACTTTAGCAATATGTTCTCTACCTCCATAGCTGCAGAGGCAGTTAAATGAATCAGGTGAATTCCTAGTAGTCCTTCATTTAATTGCCAAATTATTATGTGGAATGATGTTAAATAAAAGCACATTACCTACCCTAACACTATCATATAGATTATTTCTCGAGTCATCATCCCTTTTTCTCAACACTTAATTCCTACAGGTATAAATTTTTAGAAAGAAATTTTAACCGGTTTCTGACATTGCAAAACGATTTTGTGCTAAAACTTATTCTTTGTGGAAAATTTTAATATAAAAGACACTTTTAACTGACATAAGCAAAATGGCATCCTAAATCAGACAATATTTTGTACATTTTATGAAGCTAACTTATTAATCATGAATAAACAATCTCATTACAAATGCCACTTTTTTCATAACATGCTTAGAATAGTTTTAATATTTACTTAAAAATATTGAGGTTATTTGGCCCTAACTGACATTCCCCTATCCCTGCCTGTCGTACAAGCATTTTGAATACAAAACACGTGTTTTGGACACTGTTTTTACAAAGATATTTGTGATTTCTCCTTCCATTGTGCATTTATCTATTGTTAATCGATTGTGTTTTGATTTATTTTTTAAACATGTTTTGCCTTCCTTCCAACTACTGCCCTTACCCCAGCGACTACTCTTATTCAAAAGGCTGTGTTTACTTAAAATTTTCGTAGTGCAAAATTTCGCACGGCCCCCTGGTTAATACAAATTGTGTAATTAAATCTCCATGTAATTTTATTAGTCTCATTTTCTCCTTGTAGGCACATTATAAATATAAACCCTGACTGGTGTTCTAGCTGTTAGAGTAGCAGAGATACGTTCATTTAAGCAAATATCACTAGATAGCAGTAGGTCGGGTGTACCTTCCTGCTGCTCTGGTTGGATGTTTGTGTCCACCCCAAACTGTTATTTACACCACTCTACTGTTACATAAACAACCTAAATATTTTTAAGAATGGGTAATCGCCCCCCCCCCCAGTTATGTAGAACGTCAGTATAAATTTAATTAAACTTAATACAAACAATAGGTTTTGGATAAATTTATATTTATTCACTCCCACATATCACTTTCAACATGTAATTAAAGCAATTCCAGCTTCTCAGTGTCAACAGTCATCAAGTTGAAATTATTCATGACATACATAATTGCTTGTTGTGGTCTGCATTCATTGCATATCGAATCTGAAATTATGTTTCATTATTAAACTAGTAACCCTCGTATAAAATTCTGGTCTTATGAAAGTAATATACTGTTAATAGCAACAAGAAATATTAAAATTTGTATGCCAGTCTGTGTTTTGCTTAGAAGTAGCCTACAATTAATTAATCTAGACGCACTGATACGAATTTTTGTGGTTAAATATCTATGTGTAGCGTCAGACAAATTATTACAGACAAGGGATCTAAGTGACACACAAAGGAAAAAGCTTTTGTTAGTAACTACATTTAAACTTTGTATAAATTCAAGTTGTAGTCGACAACTATCATACAAAAATCCAATTTAGTATAGGCTATGTACTGCTGAACCTTTGTTATGGTACCTTTGTTGCGTACAATAAGCCTAGGTTGATTTAAATAATTCATGATAATAATGAACATATATATTTTACTTTTTTTTTAATTGCAAAAGAAAAATTTACTATCTTGAATATGTATGTTAAAAATTAAATAAATTTTTAAAAAATCTATCAAATTAAATAGGTAAATGGAATTGTCTGTTTACTCAACTGTTCATATTTTGAACACGTAAGTGTTTGAACTGTTCTGGCATATTCTGTCAGAACATTTACACAAACTGTCAGACTTAGTGTGCGTTATTAAAGTAACTGATTTAATTTCGGTTAATCATTAAATTTATTCATGCAGGATAACAGCTGCATCAGTGTGTGAAACATGAGATGGGAGTTAACTCATATTCATTAATTTCAATGAGGCTGTTAGATTTACCATCACAGGAAGAGCTATGTATTAATTCCTTTCTCACAGGCATTAAAGTTTAGCTTTTAAATTTTTATACCAAGTTAATTTAAAAACTAATATACAAAACATTAGGTCTGTTTTTAAAATTGTTACTTAATTACGGAATATTTATGTTATTATTACTGTTTATTTGGACATTTGCTATCATTTTTTTATCTAAAATAATACACAACATTTTGATAGTATGGATCACCTCAAGTTCTCTAGTGCTTAATTTGAAACCTAATCATGCAACTAGAAAGTAAATAGTAGTTTTTCTGTTTTAAACACTGTTTTAACAACTCTTCGAGTGTTGGTTCATAATTTTTAAGTATTTAATGTAGACTTATGTTGTACTTACAAGTTTAGGTTTTAAGTTAGGAATTTAAGAACGAAAGTTGACATATACTCTTGAAACTTGTATTATTTTATGTACACAAATAACGGTAATGTCCAAATAAATGGTAAAAATATCGAAACATTAGTACTAAATATCTCACGTATTAGTAACATTTAGTATCACTTGAAGGTTTAAACTAGTTGCGGTATGTTTAAACAAAATTTGGTTAGTTAAATTTTTTGGTGATTTCCGATATTTTGATAAAAACTCTAAGATTATTTGTAATTCTGATAAAAATCATCTTTAAACAAATTGTTTTTTGTTAAATAATACATGTTTAAAAGGAATATATAACATTATTTTAGTTGTAATATTTAATCATTATTTCTAAAAGGTTAATTCAAACTGTTATGTCATTTGACAAAGATAATTAAATTTATAATTTACACAAATCAAATATGTCACACTTTAATCATACAAATTATGTCCGCATATAAAAATGTTTTTGAACTAAATTTCACTTTTTTTAATACTTTATAGCTACGGTATAACAATTACATAATATAAAAAAATATTTTATCAATTACTTGTAGGTTTCTGATTAGCAGTCTTATCAAGAGTTTTAAATTTTGATTGTTTACCACTTCTAGTATTATAGATAATTTGTTGCAAACCTATAGATTACAGTACTTAAACTTCAAAATAGTGTAGACATATTAAAAAAAACATTGCCATGTGACACTTTAAGTATTTAGAAGCTGTAGACAAAAATCCTGGTATCATTTCTCAAAATCAATCCACCAGATTTTCACCATTTATAACTTACAAACTAAGTGTATAAAATTTTAAGTAAAGACATTTTTATTGGTAAGTAAATCGAAGAAACAAATGCGGATGATGGTAATTTTTTCTAAATTTACTGTACTAAATTTAGGTGCTTAGGTGATAAATAAAGATATGTGTTTTTCAATATTTTCAATAACATGATTTTCAATATGTGACTACAATTTTAGCTGGCCGCCTCGGTGGCAACGTACTAGGCTTTCACCCCGAGGACCTGGGTTCGATTCCCGCCGAGGGCTTGGCATTTTCATACGCTATAAATCATTCCATCGTCTGCATTAGCTCAAGTGTGCACAATAGTCAGACGTTAAACACCAAAAAAAAAAAAAAAAAAATTTAGCAAACTCTGATTAACTGTTTTAAAAAAATTTGACTTTTCTGGTTTCTTGAACCAAAATTTTTGAGAAGATATACAAATTTTGTTTTGAGTCTTATGAATCGTTTGATTTTGATAACACATTTTAAATTTTTAAAATTGTTAATGGTTTTATGGCCAAAAATATGTTTGAAAATTAATATATATGTAAAATGTAAAAAATTTTTTTATATATATAAAACATTAAAATTTGATAAACATGTATAATTGAGTATTGGACAGTGATTACATTGGTCACATCCATTCCAGTTGAAAAAATGTCAAAATAATTGTCCTTACAAATTCAATCTTCATCAAGGCATTTTTTTCAACAGCAGGGTATTATATTGATTGGAAAACAATTGGATAAAATTTATTTTTGGTTATGAAAAGAAATCTGCTATATGTTTGAATGTCATTTTAATGCTTTAACTTGGTGAAAAAATGTTTTTGTAAACTTATTATTAAAAGCATTGAACATAAGTGTATTAGAATGGTAACTCTTATGAGAGTATGTGAGCACTCGTTGCTGGTGGCATCTTGCAGCAGAGTGTTCAGCTGCAGTTAAATACATAATAGTACTGTGTATTATGTACTATTATAATTATAATAATAGTAATGAAGCTTGTAGTGTTTGTAAGAGGTAAATAGTCTATTTACTTGAATCTTTGATTTGGAACATGTGTTTTACAATGATTGCTGCACTTACAGTCCATTTATATTCAATGCTAATAAGAATATTTAGAAAGTGAACATTAATTCTCTAATGATACTATTCATCGAACAATCACAGTAACATATTATTAGTTAAAATATTTTGTAATAAATCTCAAGTCTTCTGCGCCCAGTATGTTTTTCGTTTGTCTTCCATGTAACTAAAATGTCTAGCCTTAGATAATATTTTGAAACTGTACATAAAAGTTTATAAGATTGTGTAATATAATAAATGTATAAACCTTAATAAAATGGACATAAATTTATCCTATATAGCGTAAAGATATGTAATTATGAAATTCACTTAAGTACTATTTTATCAAATAGGTGTTTCGTGTATTCATTACTTTGAAGGCTATAAATTTGTTTTATACTGTGCTAAAGCAAACTCGACTGTGGTAATATTAATGAATGTTAATGTTGATGCTTGCATAATATTTTATCACATGTTTTGATTGGTACGCCATCAGGACCAAAATATTTAAGTTGTTAAGTACTGTCAGTGTTTATTGTTTGTTTGTAATTACGCCTAAGCCGGCATTACACCTGCGGCATTCACAAAATACTGAATAATTAACTACAAATGGTTTGTAAACCCATGTACAGTTTTTGCACTTATTCGTCTATATGGCAACTGTTTGTTAAAAGATATTGAAAATGACAAATGTGTATGAAATTTAATTGATTTAGTTGCCATAGTAACGATGCCGTACTAGTTTAATGAAAGTAATAGTGGTTAAAACCAATTAGTAACAGATTCATTGAAGCAGCACCACACAATCGCAATACAGTTTGTGCGAGTGTTTATCGACAAAGAACAGGACGTAGTTGTTGTTTCACAGACACTAAACAATCACTATCTCTCCAAATTTTTGCCGAACTGTAAATGTAAATATTTCATATTTGGTATTTTGTGAATATTGTTGTTGCACTGGCTTTCGAGATAAACTTTATAAATTGACCCACATTATGTTGTATGCTTACTGTTAACAGTACCTCAAAGATGACTATGTAAGGTAAAAATACCTTTTAGTTATAAGTTTGTAGTTTTATATAAGTTATGGCAACTTAAATATACTTGAAAGAACGTTTTGTTAATGTAGTTTAAAGAAAGTAATTGATTAATTTTTTTATCCATTAAAATAAAATTGTAACAACGAATTTCTCAATTTTAAATGGATACAAAGTAATTTAACACAATACACATACAAAAATCTAAATCTAAATTATTCATTTTGCAATATTTGTATTGACATCAACATCATAGATGTTGATGATTTGTTTTTATCTTTGCAACAATGCAGTGCATTAATAAATAGAGATAAATAAATATCCAATGCATGCATGGATATAAATAGAGCGTTAATATCCAATTCATATATGTTAACGGCTCGACAGTAGATTTACTTGAGTAATGCAAAATACTGCTGTGATGATGAAAGTACTGTTAGGTTCAAGTTGCGAGTTCAGTTGGCTCGCATTAGTCCAGGGACATCACTTGAATGATAATTCAACGCATCACTCTAAGCCTCAAGGATACAAAAAAAAAAAACTGTGTTCAATGTTGCTAAGATTTTAACTACTATTTTCAAAGATGTATTGCTTACATGTTAAAGAATATACCGGCATCAGCAACAGCACATATTTTTATAATATATTTTACTGGTTTCCTGGTAATGTAATTTCTAAATTGATGTAGGCTGTAAAATCTTGTCAGTTCTAGTGAATTCGCCAATGTTATAAAGAGTTAACAAACAAACTTATCAAAAATATTCAGCATTGGAACCAGTTTGTCAAGTTTCTCTTTAATTGCTTGATTAAAAAAAAAGTAGAATCGCTTGAATAAGAGTATTTGAAGTGTCTCAAACATTGTTGCAATTTATCGTGTCTAGAAAATCTCTCATCCTCCCTAACTTTTGTAAAAGTACAAAAAAAAATTCCTTCAAGGAATGTTTATATGACCAAAGGAATTTTTTTGTGTTTCTGGAAATCTCTCTTCTCAAAAATATGTAGGTGTTGGTCAGAATTATAAGGCTATAAAAGTCCATTGAGTAATATCTCATTTTGTATTGTAAAGGTATTAATGAACGAATGAAGGAGAATGATAATAAAATCGAACTGTGGGGAAAATATTACAATAATTCTCTACTCAATTCACCATACAATAAAACTAGCGTTTTACAGACATGCACAGTTTAACCACTGGCTAGTCTGTCCATCAATGTTTTAAAAACAATTGAATACAATTTTAGTACATATTGTTAACAACTTTGAACAGATACATCCTATGAAAACCATTTTCATTGTGTAATTTTTTAAATTAAAAAGTAGAACAAAGCATGACACAAATGGATAATAAATACAATTAATCTTAAACTGTCGCTGGCATCATAATTTTCCAAGCCGCGTTTGATTTATAAAATAATTTTACAACTGTATGTCTGCATTTTTCATTGTTGTTGTAATTAATGTCATACTGTTGATCATACACTTGAAGCTGTAATTGCAGGACCTGTTTTTATGACATGATCATGATTCTAATTTTTACTTGCAACAGTTTGTGACTGTTTACATTTTTGTTTTATTTACCCTCTACGACAATAAATACATAATAAAGTGTAATACCAAAAAGTAAAAAAAAAATACCTATAATATTGTATATTACAAAAAACCCTCAATCTTATGACAAGCTTTGAAGGCTATAATTATAATAAGATTTGCCAAGTAATCAGGAAATAAAATAAAACATTTTATTATATTTATCACCCGTTCATATTTTTTTTGTAATTGTTTCTGAACAACAAAATTTTGTATTTTTTGTTTGAAATTTGTAGTTTCACTAATCCTTACAGATGAAATTTAATATTGTGTAATTTATGAACAGTGCCACGCACAATATTATTATATTCATCTGTCGTTACATATTAACCAGTTAACAGATGATTAGAATTTTACTGCTTACATTTTGACTGAGATAAGAATTATTTAAGAAAAAAATAATTTGTCAGTTTTCAGTTGAGAAGTTTAATTACTTTTTGAACGAGGTATTTTAAGTCAGTGTGCACTGTCAAACGTGTTTCGCATGAAACGTAAAATCTGTATTTTGCACACTGAGTACATATCGTGGTAGTGAAAAATAAGAAAAGTGAATGCAATAACAAAAGCGTTTGTGACTAGCAGTACATCCTAATGAATCTTTCAGCTGTTTTAAGAAGTAACAATGCAGGTTTTTTGTGTGTTTCCTTTCTCCATGGAAACAAAAATTGAAATTTTTATATTAGTGCACAGGCTTTATTTAAAACTTGTACAATTAAAAACAAAAAAAACGTGGGCACTTGTAATAGATAGTAGTAGTTATTGTATTGTCATCGAGTTTAGAGCTGTATTCAAAATTTCAAACGGGTGCAAAATTCCACCCGGACAAAACCCAAAGTGACTTAATAAAAACGTGATAGAATTTTTTAGTTATATTGGCAATGAAAACTGCTTTTTTTCTTTATATATATTCTTTATATACATGAAAGCTTCACATTGTCTCATGCATGAACAACATGAGATCTGTATGGATAGACCAGACTGACTAGTTAACCGTCCAACAGATTTTTTGGGATTACAAACATATGCAGCTTGCACTCCAGCCAACTTTTATGATGTTAATACTTCAGGTTGATACTAATTGGCTACATTACCTGTCTCTTGGAACTTGACACATCATTTTTTTTTATATCACCATATTCACTTGTGTGAATCACATAACGGAGCCCACTTCAACAGTTTTTGTAATTAATCATAGAATAAAGTAATTTTCTTATTCCCCATTAGGCTGCATCACTTTTTGAACACTGTATATCTCTTAACATCTTTTGGAAGAAGGTTGTATGGAAATAGTTAGTTGCCTTTACAATGTTATGCACTACAAAATGGTTTCAATATTTGCATTATATTTACATCCATTTCTTATCAGAAAATGGTCTGTATTAGCAGAACAAATGTTATTTTAAACAAAACTTAATAACTAAAAATATTTGTTTTTCTATGCTTAAAATTATATTAAACATATGCAAAATGTGACATAAACTCTAAATTTTAAAGAATTATCAATTTAATGAAATATAATATGTAAAAAATAAACACTGATGACTATGATTACATTAAGTTAATATTACTTTCAGTAACGACCAAAAAATGGTATATGGTGTTCCTGATGGTGTTAATAGGGTCCATTATGGTGTCTGTTACGTTAAACTTAGCCTATGTTATTCTACATGCACTAAGACTCATACCTATTTAATAATATAGAATCTATTTTACAAATTATATATTAGATCTCATTGAAATATAATGTGTTTTATTTGTTCATGTAGATTTATAAAACCAAATCTTTTTATGCCTGGTAGAGAGTTTCTCCTTTGCAATACATTTGTGTACAATGGAATCTGAGGCTACTCGTTACATGCCATTTAAAATATTATTGAAATGCAACAAAATTTATTTATAATTATAAAATGTGGTGTTATTTATTTCACCTTTCCACCTATATGAAATTAATTAGGTAAGAATCATATTGCAGCAGCGGGTCTTTAGGAAAAATTCATAGTATAAGAACTGTTAGATTTTTTTTTTAAAGTTTTAAATTGTTTTACAATTTAATAGGAAAATGTGTTTGACTAATTTAAAATTTTGTATTTTTATAATAAATTGTGTGTGTGTGTGTGTGTGTGTGTGTGTGTGTGTGTGTGTGTGTGTGTGTGTGTGTGTGTGTGTGTGTGTGTGTGTGTGTACTTTTAATGTAACAAGATTAATATTTAAATTAATCACATATAGTAAAATATGGTAGTAATTTAATTTAACTTATAAATGCTTGTGTAGCATTTATAGCCTACATGCTAATGAGCATTATTTATTTCATAAATGTATGCATTTTTTCTTTTCACTGTATAAAATATAGTCAATAAGTTTTTTTAAATATTACATACACCACAGCTAGCTGTAATAAATAGTTATAACAGTTTATAAGGTTATTGCCCAATGTTAATACCTCTGTCTGATGACGGCACCGCACCTAGAATGCGACACTGTGAACCCTAAACCAACTCAAAAGGCTTCAGTCTCACTAGCTCTGCGTTGTCAAGCAGATAAAGTACTTTAACATTTTGGTGTTGAGGCAGTCGAAACTCATGTTTTTTTGCTTGCTTTTGTATTTTGACTTCTGCTGGTTAAATCTTCAAATCACTGTGAATGGTGTCATTACTGATGTACCATGGAGTTTTCACTACAGCCCTTAGTACTTTATTTTGAAAATTCTGAATAATTTTAATACCAACTTCTTGATACAGCCCCAAAGCTGTATACCCCATAACCATAATGGTTTTAGTACTTGCTTGTATAGCAGTACTATGTTATGTATTGACAATTCTGACATTCAGTCATTGCATTTTCTTCAGTTGGATGTCTAGTTGTTTGTATTTTTTCTTAATGTATTCTTTCCAGCATAGCTTGGCATCAAAGGTCATACCAAGACATTTTGCACTATTAGCATGTAGTACTATATGTCGATTAATATAGACTGGTTTATAATCGCATTTTTGTGAGACAAATTTACATGTAAAGATTTAATCTCATTAAATGTCATTCACTATTTGTTTAGCCCAAGTAGAGACATGGTCAGCCTTTTGTATCAAACATTTTCCATTACAGCCAAGATAGCTGTATCATCAGCAAAAGTGGCACTCATAATGTTGCTATCTTGAGTCAGATCATAAGTATAAAGCAAATATAGAATAGGTCCAAGTATACTATCTTGAGACACTTCAACTTGTTTCTTAGCAACCAACAATCAATGCCCCTTGTAGTCCAATGCCTGCAGAAAATATAGTTAGTTATAGGGATTCACAAAATTAAAATTGTTAAGTTGGCAATGCCATCAGCTGATGCAATAGTGGAATAAAACATTAAAAAAAAGTGTATTTCAGTATTACTGTGACATGAAGTATATAATACTCTAATTGTGTGTTTAGGTATTTTAAGGTTCTACAATAAAACATTACAACATCAAGAGGTAAACAGAATTTAGTTTTCTTGTTCATCTTAAGTTTACATATGGAGGTTAAGACAGTCTTTTGTTAAACATTTTGAGGTTAATCCAAATATTTCAGAGATTAGAGTTGATAAAGCTAGGAATAATATAAAATGTTCCTGTATTAAAACATTTTCAGAAGTCAAAAACCTGCTGTTATTTGCTAACAACAAAACTTGGATACAGCTCACCTAATAATAAAAAAAAAAAAAACATTGAGTTCTAATTACAAAAATCCTGTTTTGCTGTAAGATATGTAGAAGTTAATTACTTTATTATCTGCTGATTCTATAGTGTGTGGTAATATGGCCACTTAGTTTTATGTTTATAGCTGGAGGAGGAATTATATAAACCGGGCACTTTTTTTGCTTACTGATATTTTCCTTTTTAAAGCTCAGTGATGTAACCTTTATAGAGTGTTTTGCATTTAAATATTTCTCTAGTGTCAAAACATTAAGTTGGAGCTTTTTGAAAGTCTTGCAGCCCAACATTATAATAAACCTAAAACGTTTATTTATTTTCTAAATGTAAATCTCGAGTTAATCATGTTATGTTTAGGGATGCGCTTATGCACCTACGGTACTTAGATCCAATACATTAAGACATAAATCTTTATTTTTGTTCCATTGAAGCTCAAATAAGCTACACTATTAACACATTTTATGCTCAAATAAGCTACAGTATTAACACATTTTAAAATGATAGTATATATTTACACCACAGTTAGCAGAGTCTTAAAAAGGGTAATGCTCCAGACCCTCCAAATTGAAGGGGTTTCAATTAAACATTTTTATCTTTAGGAGTTTGTTAGCTAACAAATAAGTACCATACATGAATTTTGGAATTTTGAGCTGTAACATTAAAACTTGCTGATTAAGCTGTCATTTTGTTTCAGATGTACTGTTTTTAGCTATTTTAAAACTTGAGTAATCTGTTGTTTGGGTTTATTTTGATCTCCTGAAATCACTTAAATGCAGTTTTAGAGATTAAGTTCCATACGCCTCCATTGGTGGTTGGCCTGGCAATTAGTACATCATACTTGTGACAAGCGAACAACTGGTTTAACCTAATCAATAAATAATAAAAAACTAAGTATTGCCATATTTGTTAATGTAAACTTAATCATTTCTGGTTTTCATAACACTAAAAGTGTTTCAACTTCATTGCAGGCCTATACTACTGCACAATTAATTACCCAAAAATCATTGTAATAGTTGTGATTTTTTTCTTAAAAACAACAGTAATTTAAGTAAACTCAACTGCTGGTTGCTACCAGGCAGACAAGATTCGAAACAATCTTCGAAGAACTAACAGTATCGAATACTTTCTCGTGTGAACATATATTTTGATTCTTTTTTTTAATACAATAGGCTACTTAGTTTTGAAAAGTTTATTATTCATTTCATACTCATATTTGTATGTGCAACCAATTTAGGAATTAAAAATGTTATTTAATAAAGTTGAATGGCTGATATTTTAAAATGGATTATACTTGGTAACTGACTCGTTCAAACCACTGCCAAAATCATTTTTTGTGTCAATAAGTTTGAATTAAATTAGGTCAAAATGTTCTAAAACATACACACGCGCGCACAAACACACACACACACACACACACACACACACACATTTTATAAAAATGTTAACAACTACTTAAAACGTGTTTGTTACTTATTTTATAGTTTTGGGTCTTGGTCTTACCATGATGGCCTCTAAAATAATTTATTTTTAAAATACATTAATAGTAAATAAATCAATTAACATAATGTTAGCTAAAATTGAAAATCACATTGCAGGTAATAAATAGGACTGTTTCTGTGATTCATGGAGTAGTATGTTGATTCTAAAGTCCATTGATAACTGCAACTGCATAATGCAAGCTGTGCATCTTCTAAGTCAAGGTTTCACAGATAATGATGAATTCCTATTGATAAATATTTCTTTTAGATGTTTTGCTTGAACATTCGTCTGAGAGAAAACATTTTCTCAACTTACAAATAATATGAGATGTGAAATACAATAACAAAAAAAAAACCATTTTTCAAAAGTAAACATTACACTGTGACCTGATATCATCATCATATCGGTCTATAGCGTTCTATGCCTTCTGATTCTCAAACGTCACTCCCTATCATTCCAGAGACTTTCTAGTCCTCTTCTTTTCAGTTCCTCGTCACAATACCACTGTACCAGCTCTTTCGAAATCTACTCTGCTTCCTTCTTCCTTTAGGATTCCATTTTAAAATCTGTTTTGACATTCTGGCCTCTGGCATCCTTTGAACATGGCCGAACCATACCAGTTGTTTATCATGATATCTTCTATTATAGAGCGGTTAACACCCATGTTTTCTCTAATCCTGATGTTTGTAATTCTTTCCTTTCTTCACCTTTTCTAAAAGTCCATTTCCGTAGCTGTTAAAGCTTTTATAGCTTGCTCTTTTATAGGCCAGACTTCCGAGCAGTATATTTATTATGTTTTGTACTTGGCATGATAAATTCGTTTTTTATTCTCTTTTGAAATATTTCTGTCCCATAGTATACTGTTAAGCATAGCAATAGGTTTCCTACCCAATATATTACAATCACTCCTGGATTGCCTCATTAGGCCTAAGTGTTTCGTTCCGTGAAATTCCTTCAATGCACATGTATTTTGTCTTGTCTAAATTTACCTCCAGTCCCCACTTTGGCATATTCCTTTACAAGTTTGCGGGTCATATAATTCGTATCATCGTAATCCTGGACTATTAATACTTGATCATCTGCAAAACGTAAAGTATACACGATGGTATCATTTAAGGCAAGACCGGTGTTCCAGCATTTTTTCTTCCATTCACTTAATGCTTGTTCGAGGTAAATTTTGAACAGAGTTGGTGAGAGGGAACAACCATGTTTTAATCCTTTATTTGTTGTAAATCCAGCTGTAATGTTTTAATCTTAGTTTGCGCTTGCTCGTATAAAGTTTTCATGGCTTTTATTAATTCAACATTAATATTAGTTGTTTCAAGGGCTTCCCACAATTTTTCCAAATCAACAAAAAGCAAATGGAGCTCTTGATTATAAGCTATTTTCTTTACAGTAATTTGCGTGATTGATAGATGGTCAATGGTCGATCTACCAGCCCGAAATCCAGCTTGCTCCTCGGCTTCCATTTGACCTGATGTAAAAATACAAAAAGAAAATATTTTCACTACAAAATGAAAATCTAAGTCGACATGAACAAAAAATGGTATTTATGCAGTGTAGGTTTTTTTTTCAAACAGTGATTTTTGAATATTTTTTCTTCTATTACATTATACAATTAACACATATTCACCCGCGGAAAATAATATTTTTAAAGATTATTTACTATTTTAGGCTGTTTTTTTATGGAACTATACTGTGACGTCATTGCTGTCTACATTGCATGAAACATGCTAGATTTCCTATACAGACTTAGTGTATACGCGCGCTACCATTTTCTACACAGACTTACACAGAGCCATGTCATATATTAAGTTTGTGGCTCTAAGAATAAGTGATTTGAGTAACAAAAACCAACAGACACACCGTAACTGATAACAACGACGGGCGCGCTACTAATGATGGAGACTCCGCAGTCCGGAATGTAACGATGTACGAATCGCGTGTGTAGCTTGGCCAAGCCGAATTTCATGATGAATATTTTAAATGTATAATTGTGCTTAGTGTTTATGATGTATGTTTTAATGTTTTGTTTGTCTTTGTGACGACCTCGACAGAGGGATTTAACATTTTGTATGGCCTGAAGATGAACCGCGGTAGCCTTTATGAGGTGAGTTGATAGACCACTGACGGGAAGAATAGGTACATAATCCTAATCATTTGAATATGTGGTCCGGTGGCTATGTTACAATAATGAATGTTTTATCATTGAATATAAACGTACTGGAGTGATAATCCTTGTGTGAACGCTCCGTTGCTGGTGGTATCCTGCGGCAGTGAAATAGATAATAGTACTATTTTCTCAAACGTCTCCAACCGCTGTCCTTGGAGCTTGCAGCGTTCGTAGCGGCAAATGCAATTACTTGGACTTCAGCTGCTAGAACAGATTACTGGATAACGAATTCGTCAAAGCTTCTGCCGTAATTTGGTTCAAGTTTAATAACATCGGACCAAATTTATTAACCCTAAGAGCTTTAATACGAAAATAACATTTTAAACAACTGAACTTGCTGAATACACTGCCTTTCCTAGCTTTGTCGATTTTTAATTTGTTGATGCTTTTCTGATTACCTTAATTATAAAAACTTTGTAAATAATACGTACTATAATTAATGGAGTACAGGAATAAGTTTTGATACTAAAGGTAATCTAAAACTTCTTAACAAATACAAATTTTACAAAAAATTACAAAAGGCATGTGAGTGTATCCAACAAAATAAATTTTGATCGACCCATTTATATACCTAGAGGTATGATCGTGCTCGTTTCATGAACCGGAGTCTAGGTTTGATCGTGATAGCTGCTCCATGTGAACTTGCTAACAAAACTGAATACTTAAATTTAAATGTACTTCTTTAATATTCTTCTTACCATTCTCAATATTTACATTTAAGATTTTAAATCTTTGCTAATATACCAGAAATTATTGCACCACATCTTCTTAGATTAAAAAATTCGACTATAACAGTACAGCCTATATACAACTTTTTACAAATGTCACTTTCAAGAAAATAAACTATAAAATAAATATCTATTCTACACAATGAAAACACAGTCACAATTTCAAGTAGCCGTGCAGCATTGAAGTCACCGGAATTACGTAACTTGCTCATTATACGTTATACGCAAGCATTAATGTCACCAGTTGCACATTCGCCTCGATTACACTCAAGGCATTAAAGTCACTAATTACATGTTTATTTCCCAAAGTTTCAAGTTATTGTCTATCACTTCTTGAAACCACCGTCTCTTCTCCGGATCTCGAAACGCGACGGCCAGTGTCCTGAAGTCTAATTGTAGTACGGCTTCGTTTAACAATAATTTGTCGAGTTCTTTCAGCAAAGAATTGTCCGAATGCAGTTTCAACAGACTGGAATAGACGAAAAAGTAAACGTGTACTCTCAGATTTTCCTCGGCCCAGTTTTCTAAAGTCGCGTTACCGCTAGCTGTCACTATCCTGCCGACGTGTTCGGCATACCACGGGGAGAAGTAGCTGCTCAGCTCTTCCACGCTCAGGGAAGACACCCCGCGACTTTTGAGGATTTCTTTGATTCTTGCATAAATAATAGGAGTAAAGACGAACACCTGAAATGAGAAAAATAAGCGTTAGATAACAATGTCGTACCTGAATGGATATACAGTATTTGGAAATTGGCGACAAGAAAACTTTAGACTACACATTGTACAAATAATTACAGACTTACTCGTTTACAGGTGCGATAATAAGTTTACTATCTATCAGTACAAGTAGCAGGTGTGAATGTCAGTTGTACTGAACTACCACTTTCCCTGCAGACTGAATCCAAACAAAAAGTTCAGACCGCAGTCTCTTCAAAAAATAAGGATCGTAAGGAATCGACAAACACTGTAAAATTGCCAAGTATATTTTGGTCACAAAAAGAGTTTTTAATTCAAGTCAGTGAACTAAATTTGGAACGAAAGACGGTAAAACTGTTTTCGGGACTTCTGTAATTTTTGTACTAAAACGCTTTATTGCAGTATATGCTCAATATTAATTATCCAAAATATAAAAGTGCGGAAACAACGGGAAGTTACAAAAAATTTAAATTAAAAGTGATAAACATAACCTCAAAATGGCTACCGCAGGAAAGTACAAAACGTGTTTTTAATGGCGAAAATGATAAATTAAATGTGTGTTATTAATAATAAAAATAATTAATTTTGTTGGTTTTTTAAAGGACTTGATAACCTAACTCGACTCTGCTTTTGGGTGTTTTACTCAGTTGTTTTGTGTAACTAGTATTCCGTAAAACATAAATACAATTCCTTAAAGATGTCGTGATTTATAAGACGAAAAGATGAAAATCGCAAATTTCACAAATAACAGCAGTCACTTTTTTAACGTTGTTTTCACAAAGCCTGTCGACATAATTAGTGATTTATTATAAGTGGTTATTGTTGACTTACGTGTATTAATCTAGTGTAGTAAATTTTGCAAACTCCGTGCAAAGTAAACCTCAGTGACGTCACAATATAATTCAATAATAAAGGGCTAACATTCTTACATCGTACATTTACCACAAAAAAAAAACAATCCCTGTTAGTGAACCAAAGATAAAAATCATGTTTTCTCTTGCTTTTTATTTTAGTTACGATAATTTATTCGAAAACACAAAACACTAACATGCCTAGTTTATAACAACATAACCTAAAACGTATTACCTGTCAGCTGATCTTTGCGAATAAATATAAAACAATTGATCTTGTAGTATAACTAACAAAATTAAATTGTCATTTCATATATTTACGTCGGTCAAACGTTTCCTTAGTGTAGTACTTATGACGTGCGCCTCTCACGCACAAGTTCGGTTCAATATTTTTTTATTATAATTCAAGGAAATTTTTAGTTATAATTAATTAATATGAGACTTGCAACGCGCAAAATGTACTGTTATAGATAAATATAAATTTGAAGACACATAATCAAGAACGTTATGGCATTAGTTTCGTGTTATCCTATACCAAACATAATTTATTATGGAGGCCAGCGCACCTACAAACTCTAGAGAGTCTATCAATACTGTCCGCAGGCGAATGGAACTTGTTCAAAGTTCCCCAAACACAAGGGATACATCTCGCTGTACAAGCACAAGGTAATGTCAAGGTCAGTGGAGCGGCGCTGTGAGGTCTATATGACTCCGGTTATATCAGTATATCTGTTCAGTATTGGCGTAGCGTGATTGTAAGGTTTATGTTGAGCGAATGTAACAAGTCAACAGTACCATGGTACAGAGTGTCGAGAGATGTTATTTCTCCCGCCTATCAGCCATTTTGTTTAGTGTTAACGCATTTCTATTGGAGTTATCGTGGTTTATTGGAGCGACCATCAAAGCAAGTCCCACATACGGGGTCTTGAAATGAGTACCGATCTTGATCTGTAAATCACTTTTGACACACTTTGTGTGTGTGTGTGTGTGTGTGTGTGTGTGTGTGTGCGCGCGCGCGTGTGACAAGTTTGCTACCCAGAAAATTCCGTTTAACGTAGTGGTTGTTCCCAACTTTTCTCAGCTGATGCCCTCGTCTATATTTTGATTATAAATTTGATAAACGAGGTGTGGCAATTAAATAACGAAACTGATGTTGTAAAAAATTTTACTTTCATTTTATACATAATTACTTATTATCACCTTCAATACACACCCCTTCTCTATCCCTACAACGCTCCATGCAAATTTTCCATTGTTGGAAACAGTGCTGGAAGCCACCTTCTGTCAACTCCTTCAGGACTCTTGCCGCTTTCACTTTTACAGCTACCACAGACTCAAATCTCGTCCCTTTTAATGCAGATTTCACCTTAGGGAACAGATAGAAGTCACATGGTGCAAGGTCTGGTGAGTAAGGTGGATGTTTTAACAATGGGATGCTGTACTTGGCCAGGAACCTCTTGACAGATAACGTGGAATGAACTGGCGCATTGTCTTAGTGGAAAACCCATGATTTGTCCTTCCACATTTCGGGTCGTTTTTCCTTACTCTTTTACGTAGTTCACCAAGTACCTCAAGGTAGTAATATTGATTAATTGTTTGACCTTCAGGAACCTAGTGAAGGTACACAATCCCATGAATATGGAAAAAAACAATCATCATTGCTTTAAATTTTGACTTGCTGATTCTTGCTTTTTTGGCTCTAGTTGAAATTGGGGTCTTCCAAAGCATGGATTGGCGCTTTGTTTCCGGATCATACGTAAAAATCCACTATTCATCACATGTTATTATCCTTTCCAATAAATTTGGGTCATTTTCAATGGCGTCCAAAGTGTCAGTACAAACATTTTTGCGAGCTACTTGTTGTTCAAACGTGAGAATTTTTGGCACAATTTTGGCACACACTTTTCGCATGTTCAAATTGTCACGTAAAATTTGCCGTAAACATTCTTTATCAATGAATGCCTACAGTTTCACCAATTGCACGAATACTTAATCGACTGTCACACCGAATCAAATTAGCAACTTTTTCGACATTGTCATCCGTTTTTGACGTTGAAGGGCGACCTGGTCGCGAATCATCTTCAACGTCTTGTCGGCCATCTTGAAAACGCTTAAACCATTCAAAAACACGTGCCCGCGATAAACATTCACTGCCATACACTTCTTTCAGTAAATTATAAGTTTCAGTAGCGGTTTTTCAAATTTGTAAGTGAAATTTAACAACAATTCGTTGCTCTATTACACTAACCATTTTTCCGGCAAAACAAAATAACAACACTAACGGAAATGAAGGTTATGACTAAACGGTGTTGGTTATACAAACGAGACTAACTGCATTCTGAAGAGAAAGCTTCATACTAAACAGCTGTCGGTCAATGCGCTTGGCGCATGCGCACTTGTTCCGCCGCAGCGTCAGTCTCGTTATTTAATAGCCACACCTCGTAGTCTAATTATTAAACAAAGTAACTGATTTATTTCTATAAGCATAAACTCTATTAAAAAAACAATATCTTCCAATTTTTGTATTTTTAATAATAGTAATAACAACCTTAAAATTAATACTTATTATTCTTTCATTCTTTGACATTACTGTTATTTTATTTATTGTTACATGAATAAGTAAATAATAGTAATAATAAATAATCATGTACTTAGAAATCTGAGTGTAACGTAATCTCAGTAGAAATAAATAAAGATAAAGTAACAAAAGTTACTTTTGAGATTGTTAGTAAAATTTCAACGAGTACAAAAACAGAACACAAATATGAATGAAACTATTTGCACTGCTTTGCTATTGTTAGTTCTAGAATGTTAGGTTCATTTTGGACAGAGCACACCGCTCGACAAGTCAACAACGTAATTTTGAATAAATGTTTTGAGTAATTTACCGAAAATTAATCTTTAGTCTTAGTGTCACAGCCTATTCTTACAGAGGTTGCCCCAATGAATCAGTATCGATATTGAAGGATTTCGTGTCAGTTTACAAGACCAGTCGTTCAAAGAAATATCAAGAAAATAATATTTGAATTATTCTTCTTGAAAAAACGACTCCAAAATAAAAAGCATTTTGGTTGATCAGTTCATGTCGGTTGGACTTCTTGTCATCGAGTAGCCCATTGAGACGAATAAAAGATTAAAATTTTCCTGCTTGAACCCGTCGTTTCCGTAAAAGCCTTCAAAGCTTTGTGTGAACACATGATGTTGGAGCTTCTCCTTGTAGCTTCAAGTTTATGTAATTAACTTCAAAAAGGAGGTTAGCTACATCGTACTTTTGTACTATAGACAACTAACTTTGATTCGTGGTTACAAGCAAAGGAAAAGTAAAATAATAAATGTAATATTTGCTTTTCTTAGTTCTTAAGCTGTGGCTCCTGAGCACAGAGGCACTTCCTCTCTCTCTTCAGGATATGTAACTCCTTATGGAGAAATATGTATATATAAAGCCAATAAATAATTACACGGTTAATTTTTTTATTCTGAACAATTACCTGACGTAACATATACAATTTTTTAGAGTAATTTGTTAGAAAAACAGTTTTTCGTAGGCTTTTCGCTGTTGTTAAAGTTTAAGACTTTACCAGGCCGAGAGCTGCAAAAATCACTTTTGCAGCGATTGAACACAGTACTGAAAAAAATATCTACTAGGGCTTTTTCTTGTACCATTTTAAGAAATCCTGAACGAGAAAAAAACATGGATGTTGCTCCGTCATTGCACAACCCAACAAGTTTTTAACAATAAAACTCGTTTTCATTAAAAAAAACTCAGGGACAAGAATTATTTGTGAATTGATTACTTAAAATTATTTTTTTAACGATCTTCTAGGGCTCCCTAAGACGAACCTTCCAGGGGGCGCGTATCTGGTTTGGAATCCCAGGTTTGACATTTTTAAAACAACGGCAATTTCAAATCTTTTAAAAATTGATAATTTCTTGTCTTAGTTTTTTATCTTACTCCACTATTATTACTATCCCGATTAAACTTTAAAACCAACTTTAGTTTGTATTTTGGTGTTATTTCCGTCGGTATCCCACTGAAGATGGCAGCTGTGTTACCGAAATGTACATTAGGGTAATTTTATTAGTTTGACATTTATCCTGTTCATATCGATTAGTTCCTTTTCATTTTGTGGTAAAGAGGTTAGGTTATGCAACTTCGCCTAACTGCTTCGTGTGATGTAAAGACATGCCCAAACAATAGATCGCTTGCCCACGTTTATTCAGTTCAATTAGGTTTTGCAACGCTTTTGTCAGTCAATACTTCAGCGCTTTGTTGAATAGGTTATGTATTCATTGTTCGACGTTGTATTGAAGGCAAAAAACAAGTTTTACGTGTAATTGTTGTGAGTTTTTTTGTATTGTGGTAATCAAATGTTCGATGTATGAGGATTTAATTTCATGTTACAGTGTTCAGTTGATTGTTACTTGTATTTTAGCAATTCAAATGAGACCTCTGTATTAATAAATGTATTGAGGCAGTGGTTTTTCAGCGCGAGCGTTATCACCCTTACGGGCGTTTATTTCATTTTTCGAGGAACGAAGGGGAATCCGATTTGGGGACGTTTTTAATAAAATGATCAAACGTGTAAAGATATTTCAAACGCGCTTTTTCTTGTTCTTCTTAATTAGTATAAATAATAATATAATAAATATAATAATAAAAAATAATTAGTATAAATTAGTATAAATGAAAACTTGAATGTTTTTTTTAACAATGGATCAGCTGATTTTTTTGTCGTCTGCGCTGCCGCGAAACGGACTAGACCAGTCATTAGTCTGTAGCCGTTGTAGCGTACGACGTAATTATTCCTTTTGAAACGTCAAATAATACACCGAATATCGTCAAACACTTTGAAACGTCAAATAATTTGATTGCCAAACATAAAAACGAATTTAAAGTGGTATTTTACTTAGATTACTTTTTACTAAAACTCCAAAAGGTTGAGCGGTGTTAACAATTTTTGTGTGTGTTGATTTTTTTCAGAACACGCTTTTGTTGAGATCCGTAAATACTGTCGTTTTGATAGGTTACCAAGTATGTAAACTACCGAAAAATCCGGAAAAACCGTTTTTCGTTTCAATCCAAACTAGATATATAATTTTTTGGAAATTTCTCTGGCCTAACGTGTCGAAATTAGAAAAGGGAGAGACATGAAAACTTAAACTTTTTGGAGAGGTTTAACACATTGATCACTGTTAAATAACCTCATAACGTATAGCCTAAACTCCGTCATGTTATGGTTTTCTGACCTAAACATTCCAAAGAAAGTTTAAATTTCATAATCGTATTCGTAAATGCGCCGTTAGGTTAGGTTTTTATTATGATTTTCTAATTTAAACATTCTAAAGAAAGTTTAAAATTTATAGTCTTGTTGGCAAATGTACCGTTTGTTTAGGTTAGGTTAGGCCTATGGTTTCCTACCTAACAAAAAAGTTTAAAATTTGTAGTCTTGTTGGTAAATATATCATTAGGTTAGGTTAGGTCACATTAGGTTAGGCGTATGGTTTTCTTACCTAAACATTCTAAAAAAAGTTTAAAATTTGTAGTCTTGTTAGCAAATATACCGTTAGGTTAGGCCTATGGCTTTTTTAATATAAGTATTCTAAAAAAAAGTTTAAAATATTTAGTCATCTACAAGTGCCGTTAATAGAAAAGGTAAACAAAAAACACGTATAACAAGTTTTTTTAGAATTTCATCAGCTTTTTAAAGTGTCATACTTACATACGTTTCCTAGGTTTTGGCAAACTGTAAGCTTTACCGCCAATCAGAAGCTCGTGTAAAACCATAAGCTTCTTAATTTAATTTAAAAATTTAAATATCATTTGTACTAATGGAGAATATCGTGACAATCGTTATGTGAGAATTTCTTTTTAAAAAAATACATACGTGGATTCTGAATATCATGGTGAATTTTATTTTGTAAACTCAAAAATTGTCGCTGTAGCGATTTTTTGAAAATATCTAGTTATATGGAATAAGATAGCCAATTCGAAAGTGCTTTCTTTGCTTGAAATATTAGATTTATATCAGAAAATGTAAGATTTTTCATTGACTAGTACAAATATTGTATAAACTATACTTAGCATTTATATAGTCACTGTTTATAGTAATTTTATTACTTCTTTAAATTATTTACACAAGTATTTTTAACCAACAATTTTGTTATATATAATGCTCTTTCTTATTCCTGTTACACCACTAAACTAACTAAATACAGTAAATACTTAGTACAGTGTAGTTAGCGAGTTTGCCACCAGAAGCAGCACACAAGCACAACCGGAAATCATGTTTTTGTATTATATATTTTACTTTTTTAAAGATTAATACAAATCCTTGTTAGTTGGGTTGTCATCCTTTTTTTTAAAAAAGTTTACTGTTTTCATTAGAAATTTATTATTATGAAACAAGGAACCAATTGGTCGTCACAAGGTTCCGTCACAGTTGGTCGTCGTGAAAAGATAACCTCTGAAATAAATGATCAACATACTCAAAATTTAAAAAAAGGATTTACAAATTTTGGTGAAATAAAAATAACGTTTAACAAAATGTTTAATAAAAGTAAAAAACACAGTTTATATTATATTTGTACTATTCAGTGATAAATCTTATGTTTTACCTGATATAAATCTATTATTTAACGCAAAGAAAGCAATTTTCGAAATCCTTATCCCCACAAACATTTTTTCACCTTAATATTCAGAATAACATATATTTTAAAAAAATCTCGTATAACAGTGGTCACGCTATTCTCCACAACTGCCATGCCATTCTGTAGTTACAATAAATTGTTCGTGATAGGCAAAACTTTAGGCTGTATCATTACCGCAAAACAAGTCCTAACCTGTCCGGTGACCTTGTCAAGTATACGGGCACACCTCTACTGTTATGTATTTATATTATATACTTAATGCTTATGAATTATGTAATCCTGCTACATACATCGCATACTGCATACTTACATTATGTAATAATGCGTGTTCCTGCAGTTTTTTTATTCGCGTAATTTTACATGATTGCTTATTGATTCGTACCTTATTTCCACGATGCTTTGCGTGAATAATGTCAACAGAAAAACCCCAACCACCGTTTTTACGCGGCAATTTGGTTGAAAAATTCCCTTCAATAATTTTTTTTAACAGCGTCTGATATTTTGGAGAGAAATCGATCACAAATTTATGGCATTTGCTAACCAACCTTTGGAGCAATTCAAATATTATATATTTACGTGCAATGATAATTCATTAAGGACCGCGGAGCGTTGTAAAATTCTTTTCAAATCGAAACCGCATTCAGTAAACCATTGATACAGAGTTTACAAGTAAATTCAATATGTCGGTTCGAGAATTGATGTCATTAACATTTTTTCTGTTTTTGTAAACTGCAACGTGTTTTATTTCAATTGTTATACACTAACTTTAGCTATAGCTTCTTAGCATGTGTCATTTTGCTGACTTTAGAAAATTTCGTTTTCTAAAATTTCATTATGCTAAGTTTTTATATTTTTAACCGTTGGATTTTATAGTGATAACGCTGTTTTGATTGTAACCTATATGATTTTGGATTTAAGAATGTTAGTACGATCGTAGTTGATTTGTGCTGGTCGTCAGGGACAATCTTTTCCAACTCTTTGGATCTTTCTATATCATTTTCTCGTCAGTCGTTCACCATTACAAATTCTTTCTCATCTGGTTTTTCCGCTTTGCTCTTGTTGTACTCCCATTTTTTCGAAGATTTTTCTGGCAGTTCTATTATCCTCATTAAATGTCCGAACCATTGCAACCGTTTCATCATCTTCATTCTTTTTCAAACATCCTTATTCCTTATCTTACCTCTTCTTGTTTGTTTTTTTAAATTCCAAAAGCTCCATCTCTGTTCTCAGTAGTGTGTCTTGTCTTTCACTGTCTGTATTGAAACCTCTAAGCCATATATAAATGGCTACCTGTTGTACCACGAAACGCAAAACTTGTTGTACCTTGGAACATGTTCCAAGGTACAACAGGTTATTAGTTTTGGATTTTTGTTCCAAGTAACGATGCCACGTAGTAAAACGGGCAACAAGAGGCCTCCTATCGACTTAAATGCTATGAAAAGAGCTGTAGAAGCGGTCACAGCCCACCCAGACTGCAGAATTTCTATTAGGGAAGCGTGTAGTGTATATGGGGTAAAATTAGCTACACTATCCAGACATGTTACAGCGTTTCGTCAATCTGAAAAGCAAGAATATCAATATGTCGCTAAATTTAATACTAAACAAATATTCAATTCTAATGAAGAAAAGTGTTTGATAGACTACATAAAAAAAGTTGCGAAGATGAATTACGGCTTAAGTAAAAAAGGGGTCCCCGTGACCTTGCATACAAGTTTGCTCAGGCAAATGGAAAAAATACTCAGAACATTGGGATAACGAACAAACGGCAAGAATAGAATGGATATCGGTTGATATTGAACTTATAATTAAAGAGCTTGTTGGTCCGTGTGGCTAAAACACATTTCAATCTGCTGTGTCTTTGAACTGCGCACTTCATGATCGTGGGTTCGGAATTTGCAGTTACTGCCGTAAGCATAGACCTATTTACTTCAATATTTTGGTTCCCAACTTTATATTCCATTTCTTTCTTTCTTTCTTTTTTTTTATTGCCTATATTTTATGTCAGTTAGACCACTGAATATAAACGTACTAGAATGATAACCCTTATGAGAGATTGTGAGCGCTCGCTGCTGGTGATATCTTGCGGCAAAGTGCTCAATTGCAGATAAATTTTACCTTTCAGATAAATATGAAAAATGTCGCCCTTGTCTTTGCAGCTTGCAGCGTTCGTAGTGGCAGATAGTCCAATTACTTAGACTTTAGCCGCTGATATCGAGCACGCTTTCTATAATGGTGGCTGTACTTGTAGTCCGTTTATATTCAATGGTTAGACTAATGAAGACAAGGGATCAGCTATAACAGAAAGGCAGTAACCGCGGCTAGAACCCACGACCTTGAGGTGCGCATTTAAGAGAAACAGCAGGTGCCCTAACCACACAAACCACTTTGCCTTACAATATCTTTTACTATAGTGTACTGTATCACCTTCAACTTTTTTACTGCCTTTGATTTATCCCCCTACAGATGTGTTCCTGCTTCCCAGAATTATTTATTAATAGGCATATCTCAGTTTCATAATTATCTATTGTTTTAAATAATACCTTAATAGTTCTCAAAACTATTACTGATTAATGTAACTTATTTTACAGGGTACAAAATCTCTCTAATTCTGTTGACGTTTTTGCCACTTTTCAGCTTTATTGAACGGGTAAAACGTCCGAATGTTTCTAAAACAAAGAAAAGAGTCTTCGTTTTTGGCTCAGGCGTCAAATCCAAAACTGTGGTCAATGTACTAGGAGAGACAACAGAGACAAAATTTTTCGAAACGTCAGTTAAGAAATATTTCAAATTCCTACAACATACAACCATAACCTAACCTACCCTAACTTAACTATAATCTAACCTAACATAACCTTTTGTTAATTACTAACCTATCCTAACTATAATGTAACCTAACATAACCTAACCTAACCTACAGTCCTTGATTTACCTAACCTAACAATACAAATATTCTACAGAAACATAATCAAGGCTTACTGGAGTCACTTTCTTTTCAATGTTGCGCATTGTTCCTTAATATACACAAGACAAAAAACACGTCAAATTATTTTTTTTATCACCGAAACCATTTTGATAGCTGTGACAAAATTACAACCTGACCGCGTATGAAACAGTCCAAGGTTATTAGTTTTTTTTCAAAACATTTGTTACAGTCTTTACATAAAGAAGGCTTTTGGGTCACAGCTGGATACGACCTTGAGATTATTGTGCACGACTGCTTCGGCGAAATTATAAAGTCATGAACGATTTATAACTTGGGCGAGTGTTGGGTAACGCGTTGTTTGTTGTACGAGAAACACTCACCAGATTTCGCTGAAAGTAATTATGCCAAACAGCCGATGCCAGATAACAGTAATTATGCCAGAATAACAGCCGATGAGAGAGAGAGAGAGAGAGAGAGAGAGAGAGAGAGAGAGAGAGAGAGAGAGAGATAGATAATATACTTAGGCCTACATAATTATTACGATAATAGTAATCGTAAAAAAATTACGATAGTTAAAACATTTATTTAATCACATATTAGTCTGTTGTTAGTGAGTGTGCCTGGCCTACTACTTGTTACACTTCACGTAAAAGAACCATTCGCAAGTAGTAATGATCGATTAGGCCGTGAGGCTAGGGTAGTTTGTTAAGCGCCTACTTACCTTCGCTGTTTGACGGGACGGTAGTCTGACTCATCCTCAATTCTACTAATGGTACCTCCCCTTCCCCTTGTGTAAACATACGTAAGTCTATTGAAAGGAAAGACTTCTCAGTGAAAAAAATTTTGAGCTTGTTGACACTATCAGAGTAATGGAAAAAAAGAAGAGCAAGAAGAAAATGGCATCAAACCAGAGCTCCGCAAGATAAAACTAGACTCAACAGTCTTACATCACAACTGAAGGAAGAAATTAGGCAGCTGAAGAATGACACCATGAGTGAATATTTGAGTAAGCTAACTAATGATCTCCGTACCGAATATTCACTCTGGAAAACTACTAAAAATCTAAAAAGACCTATAAAAACAAATACCACCTATTAAAAATATGGATGAAAGCTGGGCTAGAAATAACCAACAAATGGCTAGGCTATTTGCTGAAATATTTTTCTTCCGAATCCAGCAGAAAATAGAAATGTGCTGCTAGATGTTATTCGACAGGATAGTAGCCGCCTCGGTGGTCTAGTGGATAGCGTACTAGGCTTTCACCTCGAGGACCCGGGTTCGATTCCCGGCGAGGGCTTGGAATTTTCATACGCTATAAAATCATACCACCGTCTGCATTAGCCCAAGTGTGCACAATAGTCAGATGTTAAACACCAAAAAAAAAAAAAAAAAAAAAAAAAAAAAAAAAAAAAAAAAAAAAAATCGACAGGATAGTTTAGATATCCCGTTAACTGCACCAACTGAAATTAAAATGGAAATCAGAACGAGCATTGGTCACAAAAAAGCTCCTGGGTTTGATCTTATTACTGGACAAATTCTGAGAGAAATTCTTAGAATAGCCTTGGTAAAGCTAGCTAATCTGATCAACGAGTCATGTACTCCAAATGTGGAAGATAGCTGAAGTGGTTATGATTCCTAAACCTGGAAAGCCACCTCACGAAACGACATTTTATCGGCCGAGTACGTCAAAATTGTTCGAAAAAATTTTGTTAAAAAGATTAAAACCCATCATCGAAGATAAAAACTTAATCCCGGATCATTAATTTGGTTTTCGAAATAAACATTCTACGATTGATCAGGTTCATAGAATTACTAATATAATTGAGAAATTTTTAGAAGAAAAGAAAATTTGCTCAGTAATACTGTTTGGCCGAGCAAATTGGTTTGGCATGAAGGGCAAGCTCAAAGTACTTCTTCCGGTTCAATATGCAAAAATACTAAAATCTTATTGCTACGAAAGATATTTTAGGGTCAAGCAAGAAGATACCTATTCTGATCTGAAGAGAATTCAAGCAGGTGTGCCACAGGTATTGGGGCCAATCCTGTACCTTCTGTACACAAGTGATTTACCAACTTTTGAACAAAGTATTGTGGCTACTTTTACTATTTTAGCTGTTAGTGAAAATAACATTGAGTCCACCAGAAAACTTCAAACAGCTATAGATGATATTCAAAATTGGACTAAGAAGTTGGAAAAATTAAACTTAATGAGGCCAAGTCTGTGCATGTTGATTTCACCAATAGACATATCGAGCACATACCTGTCTTTATTAATCATCAAGTGGCCCCATACGGGAATACAGCTAAATATCTTAGCATGACATTAGATGCTAAACTTAGGTGGAAGCCACATGTGAAGTAAAAACTAGAGGAGTTAAAACTAAAATTCAGAAAAATGTATTGGTTATTGGGTCGTTGTTCTTCCCTATCAGTGTACAACAAGCTGTTGTTATATCAACAAGTCCTTAAACCAGTACGGACTTACGGCATTCAACTTTGGGGTTGTGCCAGTTAAAGTAACAGAAATTTTATTCAAAGATTTCAAAGTAGGGTGCTTCGGGGTATCGTTGATGCTCCTTGGTACATCCGAAATGACAACTTGCATAAAGACCTAGCAGTTCCTACTATCTATAGTGAAGTTAGAAAAATTACTCAAAATCACAACAAAGACTACATCAGCACATTAATGTCGAGGCTCTTCAGCTACTCAACAACGATGGCATGGTTAGAAGATTGAAAAGAGTAAAACCATTTGAACTGTGTAGTTTTTAAGTCTCACTATTTAAGAGACTATTAGTCCTGAACTAGGTTACTGTCAGTGGATGGAACTTAGTATAACTTTTATGTATTAATTTAGGTCCAAAGCAGATAGCTTATTGGTGTTGCATTAGATTGATATAATAATAATAATAATAATAATAATAATGGATGAAAAAATTGGCCACAAAATGTCCCAATAACGTTTGGGGAAAATGAATTGAGGAAACATGCCTCCAGTTCAAAGAAAGGCAACTGATACAGAATTCCGAGACTATCTCCACTCCAGAGTGTTACCGGAAGTCTCACCCAGTTCAAACTGTCAATCACTTCAACAAGCATATCGTCGAGTGAATGTGAAAGGTTTCTCACAGATGAACCTCATTATCACAGTATTGAGATCATCACTGAATATCGCAACAGTTTCTGGCCTTTGTTTGTGAAATCAATGGACATTCTTTTCGGCTCTTTATCCCAGCTAAGTAGACTGTTGGCTTGTGTCTGGACACTGTTCATCATTAGCCGTCAAGAGACAAGGAGTACTATGAAAACATATTGAAAACATACAATATTTTAAGAGAAACAGACAACTTAATCATGAAACTTTTGCAAAATAAAATTTGAAATTAAATAAAATGTTCAAATTTTTGAAAAACCAAAGATTTTTTTTCAGGTCAATAATTTGAAATACCCTCGACACCCTTCCCCGGAAAGGTTTACAGTTCCGGCACCTTTGTTTCTAGAAATCAGATACTGTGTGTGTGTGTGTGTGTGTGTGTGTGTGTGTGTGTGTGTGTGTGTGTGTGTAATATACATATTATATTATATTATTATTATTATTATTATTATTATTATTATATATATATTATTAATTAATTATATATATATATATATTATATTACATTATACATATATATAATATACATAAAATTTTTGGACGTCCAAAACTTTATGCCAGTTAGAATAGTGAGGACGAGGGACCAGCTTTAACGATAAGGGAAGAGCAACGTGAGTAACTGCGGCTCGATCTAAAGAACCTTTAATTGCGCTAGAGAGAGAGAGAGAGAGAGAGAGAGAGAGAGAGAGAGAGAGAGAGAGAGAGAGAGAGAGAGAGAGAGAGAGAGAGATGGAGATGAAGAGAGAGAAGAGAGAGAGAGAGAGAGAGAGAGAGAGAGAGTAAGATAAAAATCCTTTCCCAAACACATTAAGGAAAATATTTGATGCAGAAATAGAAAACAAACCGGTTTGGCAGGTGAGTAAAACATAGTTAGGTGGTTTAGTTACAGATAATAGGGCGGGAAAAGTAATAATGAAGTTATGATTAATTTAATGTAAAGGAGGACAATCAGGTCTAGCTAGAGAGAAATGTGACAACTCGTACTGTAGGGAAAAGTATATGCAGTGAAAAATTATTTTAAAAAATATGTACTTGAATTGTATTAAAGTAATTCGTTTTTAAGATCAAAAGACTGAAACTTAAAAGCAACGATGAGGAAATAATAAATTAAGTGATAATGAAACGTCAGGAACTCAGAAGTTAAAGGATTGGCAACAGCATTGACGTATTCTGTAGAACAGGAAATGATAAATGTTGTATTACATTACAACATGATTACTGTTACGTGATTATGCGGTGTATAGTGATTATAGTGATAATACAAAGCGGGGATTGTAAAATGTAAACGCGCCACTGATCCGTGTAACCACAGGCAGTATGTATGCACTGCAGTGTTCAGCACTGATCGTTTATCGCTACCGTTTTGTTGCGATAGTCGTTTTATTGTTATCAATATTATGATTTTCCGCTTCGAGTGGCCAAGCCGTAACATGCGTCTAAAATATAGTTAGTAAAGCCGCTTATCCTGAAAGTGGAATGTGTGGACCTGATTTTATCGATAATTTCCGAACTGACTTTTCTAGGATAATGCGACTCATTCATTTTGATTGGCAATTAATGGACTATATTTTATGGAGTTTTTAGAATATTTTCTATATATATATTTCTTATACTTCGTAAAGCAAAAAAGTAAAATGTATCAAAAATATGCTTTCTTGGACCCGTGAGGCATTTTACCTTTGATTATTTGAGACATTTTATTTAGAGTAGAAAGGAAAATAATTATGGCTTTATATAACTGCGAATTGAGGGGTAACTGATATTTTTAGTTTTGCGATTTACTTCCCAAATCGTATACTTCTTTTACTTAAAATTCGCTACTCTGGTTCAAGTTATAAATCTTCATGTATGACCCAAATATCAGCAATATTTGACAAACCGATTTTGAGAAATTAGAGTGATTGTCGACAGCTCTCGAAACAGGCATTTTAAGGGACTATTTTTTAATAAAATTTGGTTTGACGCTTATATTTTGAGGAAATTGTTGAACTAAAAGAGTCTGTTGTTTTTGTGTAATTGTTCTTGCACATGTTAAAATGGTAATAATTTATTTTCTTGAAGGAAGTAGTTTAGAATATAATAGAACACGAATCCCCGTTGCCATGGAAACTGTCAGCTACTACTACCTGTACACTTTCACCGCCAACTAACTCTATTTTGTTGTATCATCAAACTGTTACGAAATGTTTATTTGGTCTTTCAAGTTGTGCAAGAAAAGTCCTTCTTTATGTCTTCTCGGCGTTGATAATAAAGTCGAAAAACAAATTTAGAAGACATTTTAAAAAATCGTTTCAAAGTTACAAGACATTTATAATCGTGTCACGGACCAGTCTCGCTGACGTGATGGAAGAAAATTTAAAAAGTATAAACGCATTCTATAAACGATGGGATGTTTTACTATGCGGCCATTTTTGTACATTGTTTACAAGAAAAATAAATAAGGTCATGAACGCTGTAAACTTCTTCACTCTATTTTATGTTTTACGTTATTATTTATTTTTAATCTTAATTAATTACTGTAATAAGCGTTTAAATCTGAATAAATTAGTGTTTCAAATTTTAAATTTTATTGCAAAAAAAGAAAAAGAAAACCGCCGTTTTGCTGGGTAACAAATTAACCTAAGGCATTACAAATTCATTTTTTCCCGTTTGAATAAAATCGAAGAAAATTCCGTTTTACAATTTTAAACGATTCTTCAAAACGTGTTGGGGAGGTGTACATTCTCCCCGCCACAAAAAATCTGCTTAGTTTATTAATATCGGTTCGTCAGATTTTGCTAAAATTTCGGTCAACATCCAAGTTTTTATTGCAAATAAATTTACCAAATTTTAAATAAAAACATTTTATGGTTTGATACACCTGTGTAGAAAAAGCACAATAAACTCGAAGACGGGGTTTATCTTTCGATTTTACTACGGAAAGGTAATTTTTGTAAAATTACAAATTAGTAAATAATTAAAATTTGATCAGACGAGTCCGATTTTTTTTTACTCCTGCTTGCCAAATTTCATCGAAATCTGTCGATTAGTTTAACCTCAAGCTAAACTAAAAGCACTGGTACAAAGGGTCAGGCGCTTAAAGTAGTTGTTTTTTTTTAATAAGGGGACCTGAAAAGTTATTAAAAAATACAAATTATAATTATTAATTAATTTCTATATAATTTGTATGGTTCGGTGGTCGATGTGGCTAAAATATCTATCAGTCTGCTGCGACTCTGAACTGCGCACGTCAAGGTTCTTAGTTCGAGCCGCAACTACTCCCGTTGCTGTACACCCTTACAGTAATCTAACTGGTATAAAGTATGGACGTGATTTTTTACTGAGTTTCCACTGATAAAATGAGCTGTTGAGCAGCTATCATGGTAAGACCCAGACCGAGACCTTGAAATGAGCACCACCTGAATTCTAGTCACTTTTTGAAAGGTCGTTAAAATTTATGTTTGCAATATTGGTCTCCGATATGATTTAAAACTTGGCACAAAAATCGACCGTGTTAATAGCTTGGACAAGTTCGTTAACCGACAAAATTCGTTCAAAATCGCGGCACGCAAATGTCATGCTGACGTGACAGAAGCGAATTTCCAAAAGTACTTTTCTTTATCTCACCCTTTTTGGAATTCTAATGGCACTGGTATTGTCGACATTAAAATCTGCATATGTTTGGTTAAAATTACATTAAAAATACGAAAATAAACCCTCACCGCCATGAAATGTTTTAAAAATTTTAACAGATTTTGAAATTTTTCAAAATTTACATTCACGTAAAGAACCGGAGTAGCCTATCTGTTGTGTTTATGAACTTGCACACCTCAAAAGTCGTCAACAGCGATCATTGTCCTCATTAGTCTAATTGGCGCAAAAAACACATCGTATCTGTAAAATTGTTGATTGTGAGCAACACCATCAACTGGATTTATTTGAACTAGTAATAATTTAAACTGCAAATAAAGTTGTTAAAACTGAATATTTTCTATGTATTATACTCGTATATACGACAGGGGGAAACTTAACGATAACGCGAAGAAATTGTAAAATAAAGTCTTGACATCTGCTGCACTCTATTGTCACTAGTGATAATGTAAAAAAGTTACAGTTTTCGAGTAAGAACCTGAAAAAACCAAAAATACTTTGAGCGTTGTTTTTTGGCTTTGTTTTTGAAATATATAAGTTATATTGCAAGTAGGATTAATGTATTGATGTGTTAATTAACAGACCAAAACGAGGTCTCTGTTTCAACTCCATCGTTCGACATTTGGTTTGTGTGTTTGTTACGAAGTTTTGACCAAACTCATTGACCGATTGTTTTGAAATTTAATACGAAGGTACATTGTATAAACTTCAAATGATGTATGTGTAAGATTTTCCCCCATCCACTTCTGTTTCAAGATGGCGGCCTCTGATTTAATCAGGAAAAGTGTACGCAGTTTTGGCCAAACTCATTGACCGATTGTTTTGAAATTTGGTACGAAGGTACCTTGTATAAAGTCCGAATAACGTTTCAAGATGGAGGGCTCTGATTTAACGTTGAGACTACAGTTGCTGGTTATTTCCTGTAATATTGGCTGAACGGCAAAACCTATCATAATTTTGACCACTTCGTGGGGGAACGAGCGTAAAATTTCTAAGAAAGTTTGTCCAGTAAAATTTTTCATAAATACTGTATAAATTGGCGGAAACGTTTACGAGCGTTTTGTATATTAATTAAGAATGTACTGCGAGGTAGACCACTACAGTAAGGGAGTTATAGAAAGTAACAGAAATTTTGTAGGTTCCCCCGCCGAATCCGTGGAGCGAGTGTTTTACTCCCAAGACTTGTTGCTTCACCACAATACTTTTATGTATGGGAACTTTTCTAACACATTGTACAGTACAGTATTGTGTGCCTCGGTTTTGCTGACCCACGTTGTATTGTGTGTTATAAAATGCTGTTTCGGGTATTGACGACCTCTGCTGAGTCACTGCCGCGACGTCTGTTTGCTGACTCATACAAGTTGTTTCCAATGAACGACTATGGCGTGAAATTGTGGAACGTCTGGATCGGTTAAAATAACTTGCACGCAGCTCCTTCGCTCGGTAAAACTGCTCGTCGAAACATTCCGTTTGGAATGTACATTATCATTATAAGTGGTACAAGGAGACATTATGTTTTTACTATATATATATATATATATATATATATATATATATATATATATATATATATATATATAGGTTTATTGCATTTAGAAAAGTGGTTTTCTTTCTATTGGTATTCGGACGTACTGTATTTTAATCCATTTTTGGCTGTAATCTCTGATCGTTATCTCTGTTAGTTCGTGAGTTATAAACAAACAAATTGTGCAAAACAGTTGATTTTTTTAGAATTTTGCCTTCAATTCAGTTTTCTGACGAAACTATTAGAATGAATTTTTGTAAATCCAATTTTTAATGTTTTTTTTGTCCACAAAAGAGTTACAATATTTTTAAGTATCTTCTAAAAAAGGTTAGCTTAAGTATGCAAACTCTGGATACCAAGGGAGCTCTAGCCTTAACTATCCGGGGCTCTGTATGGGTGACTTTTTCCACCTAGCTACTTGTGATTTTTATGATTGGAAACAAAACTTCAGAACCCACTTAGGTAAATAAAAGTGAATCTGGAGAGTAAAAATAGCATGAAACGGGTTTGGAACGATAAGCGGTAGTTGAAGTACACTGAGGGGACGCTAGGCAGAACCTGCAGTGAAATAAGTGAGATGCCGTCTGCAAACACGTAACGGCAGCGGAGAATCGCAAACTGAAAGTAGAAGAAGCGATATCAAAGGGGCTTTCAATTAAAGCTAGAAGCAGAAAACCTCCTAGAGATCAAACTTTGGGATGAAAACAGAACCCTTATAGTGCTGACGGGAAGAGTACTCGAAGACTGGAGGGCTGTCAGCCTGGAAAAACATTGAGAAAAGGATTTTTGGATCCTAGAACCGTGACGCTCTCTCCAGTAGAATGAGAGCCTGTCTGTGGAATGCTATTGAACTAGAACCCAAGAGCATTAGTTGCAGTGCCAGCAGTCACCAAACTACAGGTCCTACTACTGTATGTGTCAAATTTAATTACTGAAATCGGTAAATTCGTTTAACCTAAAACGATAACAAAGCAGCGATTAATCAAAAGCTCAAAGTATGTTTTTAGCACAAGGACTTGCTACATTTTTTTTTTTTTTTTTTTTAGGTGTTTAACGTCCGACTATTGTACACACTTGGGCTAATGCAGACGATGGGATGATTTATAGCGCATGAAAATGCCAAGCCCTCACCGGGAATCGAACCCGGGTCCTCGGGGTGAAAGCCTAGTACGTTATCCACTAGGTCACCGAGGCGGCTAGGACTTGCTACAACATGGTTATGTAAATATCAGCAAAATATTTCCGAAAAAATTGATTTGCAGATTTTGATTTTATAAGAAGGTTTAAAAGTCAAATAAAAGAAAGTTACGGTTCAAAAGTAAAGCCAAAACAAAATGTCAGATTTATTTGGTAGCTTAAGGGCTTAAGTGATGCACGTCAGAAGGGCCCGATTTTATGACAAAGTTTGTACTAGATTTATTTAATAAAAATATAAACTTTTGTTTTTATCGCAGAACACTATACAAAATAATGGATTCAGATTTAAAACGTAAAATGAAATTACATTTTTTTTAATATTTAAGAAAATATAAATTGCTAAGTTTAAAGAAAAAATGAAGGTTCAAGTTGCGTGTTACCAAGAAGTGTAGGAAATTTAATACTTTAGAGACTTTAACTCCTCCGACATTGAGTCCTAGAGGAGAAGTGTTCAGGGGAACAATTGGGTGTATGTCCTTGAAACAAAAGTCCGGAGGCAGGTACGTTATAAACGTCAAGGGTTTCCTGTTACTGTTCGGTTTAGTAAGTAAATGTATGTTGTATTCATTACCATTAACAATGTAGCCTACACTACATTTTCATTCCCGGAGATTTTACTTTAAAATAACCTTTTAAGGCGAGGCGTGACTGGGAACACTGTGACCTGCAATCTTATCTTAACATGCAATTTTCCAAACTGGTGTACAAGTTCGCAAATTGATGTTTACAAATATAAACAGAATGTATTTATTAAAGATAACCCTATTTGTAAATTAAATTATACGACATAACGTTTTGGTAAATCGATAAGTACATGGAACGCGTGGATTAATCTAACAATAGATTTAAACAAAAAAAAAATCGATGATTTTTATAGTCGCCGGGAGAAATAGTGGAAATCCGGGCGTTTAGCAGATCGGCAGCGGGCTGGCGAGGCATTCTTTCGGTTCGGAATGGTGAGAAAATAGGAAGTCCACTTTTTTAAAAATTTGGCCGGATTTCTCATATTTCCACCTGAGCAAGTTGTGGAGTCTTGTAGAGTTGTTCCGGCTCTTGGCAAGCTGTCGTGCAGTTGTTCTGTAGTGTGTGGTCATTTTTGATATTCTGCCGAATAACCTTGGTCAGTGGCAGGAGATATAATTCTCCCCTTATAGCGATCTTGTTTTCTGTTTTCAAACATTTACAATGTGTGTAATGCAAGTGGCTTTATTGCGTCTTGTCTAGGTGAGAAATGAAGATGTGGGTTGGGCTTGGATTTTATTATTGAGAATATATGTTTTGAAGAAAAGTGACTATGTGATTTTCACATGAGTCGCTTCATGGAGGTTCGTAGACTAGACAGAGAGCCTTTTTCTGTATCGGAGCAGGATCTGTCACAATGGCGGACAGATGCGCGTGCGTGGAGCTTTCTGCTCGCGAAACTAGATTTTTGGTAAGTGTGAGGGTATATTCCTCGAGTGTGAGGACTTTAAGGCCGTGGCGTATGATCTCGTTTCTGACGAACCACGGAGATTCAGTCAGTAAACGTAGGGAGCGGTTTTGGAAGGATTCCAGCCGTTTCCTTCAAGAGTTAGAGATGAGGGAGTACCAAGCCGGAGCTGCATAAGTAAGAATGGGTCTGATGTACATTTTATACATAGTCAGCCTGATTCTTAGTGGTAATGGGCTTTTGTTCGTAAGAACAGGAAAAAGCTTGCTGCGAGCCGCAGAAGCTTTGCCTATAGTTTGCTTGACATGTGGGGCAAAAGTCAGTCGTTTGTCAAGCGTGACGCCTAAGTATCTGACTTTGGGTTTCCATGCTATGGGAGTACCATTGATTTGAAGTACAGTTTTGGGAGGATGTAGTTTGTTCGTGAAGGCGATGGCTTCTGTTTTATCTGCATTCACTGCAATTCTCCACCTACGAAACCATGGCTCCAATATGTCCAACTGACGTTGAACGTTTTTGGCCCCAAACTTGAGGTTTGCTGAAGAATAATAGAACATGGAGTCGTCGGCGAAGAGCCGCAGTGACACAGGTTCTTGGACAGGCATATCGTTGGTGTACAGATTGTACAGCAACGGACCTAGGACTGATCCTTGTGGTACGCCAGCCGTAATAGGTCTGGGCGTAGAGAGTGTATCATCGACGGACACCTGGAACCATCTGTTGTCGAGGTACGATCGAATTAAATGGACATAGCATGGAGGAATAGGGCTGTGAGCTAGTTTGTACAGGAGGCCTTCGTGCCAAACCCTGTCAAAAGCTTTGCTGATATCCAGGAATACAGCTATTGTGTGGAGGCGTTTGTTGAAGCCATCTGATAAGCTGTTGATAACTCGGACTAGTTGGTGGGTAGTTGAGTGCTCTCTGCGGAAGCCAAACTGTTCATGCCTAACTGTGTCTGCGAGGTGTTCGGTGAGTTGCCTGTTCACCAGTCTTTCGAACACTTTCGAGAGACCAGGGAGCAGCGAGATTGGTCGGTAGTTTTGAGGAAAGAGAGCCGATTTTCGTGGTTTGAGTATGGTTATGACTTTGGCTCCTTTCCAAGATGTGGGGTAGTGGTCTGTTCGCAAGATTCCATTGAAGATGTTAGTGATGTATCCTACTGTTAGGGAAGGTATGTGCATTAGGGCCAGATTGTTTAAATTATCCAAACCAGGTGCTTTCCGTGGATGTAATTGTTGTATGATGCGTGTCACCTGATCTGCTGTGCAGGGGTCAGGGAGCTGGCCTAATGGACAACTGAGGTAGTCCTCGAGATAATTTTCTACGTGCTCGATGTGATCGTCCACGTAGAGATGTGCATTTGGACTGAACTGGTCTTGGAGGGAATCTGCGAACGCTTCTGCCTTGTCCGTTGGGGAGTAAGCCAGACCGTGCTGGCCATACAGGGGATGGTTGGAGCGTTTGATTCTCAGGAGTTGGCGGTTCAGTTTCCACAATGAACCGTCTTCCGTGTTCATTGTGGACAGGAATCGAGTCCATTCCTCTTCGGAGTGTGTTTCTAGTAAATGCTTTACTAATTGGGTTTGGGCATTGAGCTGTCTTTTAACAGACGGTGCTCGGGTGAATTGCCATTGTCGGCGAAGCTTTCTCTTTTTTGCCAACTCCTCTCTGATGTAGGGAGGAAGTTCAGGTTTGGCACCCTTACAGGCGATTTGATGGGTTGCTGGATTCCAGCGCAGAGGCTATAGCTGTCTGAAGGGTATCAACCTCAAGGTCGACATCTTCGGGTGAGCAGATCTGTTGGGGTTCCGGTATCAGTTGTTGAAGACGTTCCGAGAAACGTCTCCAGTCAACTCGCTTGGCGTTGCCATTGTTGTGTGGTAGCCTCTGGCCGAGTGGGTTACTTATAGTAAGTAAGACGGGATTGTGGTCGGAGCTTAAATCTGCGATGCAGTCTAGTTGATGGGCAAAAGTGATGTTCTTCAGCACAGCAATGTCGAGTACATCAGGACGTGACTTTCGGCTTGTGGGATAATGCACTGTTGGACCGATAACAACAGTTTTAGGGTGTTTTTGCTGAAATCGATGTAGGACTTTGCCGTGCTTATTAATGACAAGGCTGTTCCACTGTGGGTGTTTGGAATTCAGATCGCCCATAAGAACCGTAGGTTCTTCGGAGTCGAGTAGTTTTTTGAACATGTGTATAGTAACATCACGTTGAGGAGGAAGGTAGGCAGAAATTATTCTAAAATTTGTGCCTTGATGGTGGATTTGGATTATGGTATGCTCTATTGATGATTGGGGGTCGTTCGGTAACGCTTGATGAGCGATCCGCCTGTGGACCAAAACTGCAGTTCCCCCGGAAGCTTGGCAGTTGGCCGGAACTGGACGATCTGATCGATAGATGTTGTAGCATGGAATAATGAAGGTTTTCTTCTGTGAGAGATGAGTTTCTGATATTAGAGCAATATCAATGTTACGGTCTAAGAGGAAACGTTGGAGCTCAGCTCTACGACTGGATACTCCATTTGCATTCCATGCTAGGACAGTGAGAGGCTTACTCATTCTGAATGAGCAGCGTCATGAAGGAGGTTAGTACTGTGACTATGATCTGTTTGTAGTCATCAGTACTGTTAATTTGAACAAGGATCTCTTGGATCCATTTGAGTATGTCAGTCTTCCTGATGAAGGAAGACGACGGTTGTGCCTCCGCATTCTGGGATGCATCGGCTTTGGGAGTGGGCAAGGGCGACTGCATCACCTTGATGGGCGCCTGTTTTGGGGCCGATTGTTTGGCTAAGACCGGGATCTTAGCTTTGATGACTGGGGCTGGGACTGAGGTTTGTGCAGGGGACTCTGTCTGTCCCATCTTGGGTTTCTTGGCCTGCCGCACGGTCTTTGGAGCTACTGCACGTGCAAAGCTCAGTTTGCTGGTGTCGATCTTCGGCGCTGGGGGAGTGGGTACCTGAACTTTTGGAGTTGAAGGTACTGTTTTTGCAACCGGCTTGGCTGCTGACTGTGCGGTGGTCGATGCTGGCTGTTTGGGTGCCTCCTTGGAGGCGGGGGCAGGTCGCGAGCGGCTAGGCTGGCGAAGTTGCTCTCGACTACGCCGGAATTGCTCTGCGTACGCAGGTCAGCCCTCTGCCGAATAATGATTTTCGACCAGCATTTATACTCGAAATTAATGCGGGAACAATAATTTCTCGGAAATCCATTACAAAAACCAGAGAAAGAACGCACCAATCAGGATGAAGCTACTGTGTACGGTGCAATGTGGTGCGCCGGCAGTAATGCATGGGCAAAAAATGTGATAATCTAGCGTCCATTAGACCGGGAAAACGCGTGCACTGCGAACCAGTCAGAAGTGAGTAACTGATGGGAGAATTGTGAACTAGGATCGCATGCGTTGGCTGTTTGAAAGCCGGGAGAGAAGTTCGGGAATTTGGCATGGACGTCTTTTAGTGTCAGTAAGCGAAACTATGTTGTATAACTCATTTCCTGTGTTGTTTAGACAGTTAAAGATAGTTTCAAATCTCACTTAGCTACACAAAACTATTTTGACTGATTTTGCTTAAATTTTAATTGTAGCAACAAGAACACTTACTAGTGAGTGTTAACAAAAATAAAGCTTATTTTTGATTTTTGATTACATTAATTGTTTTTTTTTTAATTTCGTTCAGTTACAATTGTAGCAAAATAAACGATAAGAATTTATATTTACGTTAAGGTAAATCTGCTAAGCCGATTTTCGTTAATCGAATATTTTAGATTGTCACCGTTTTCCATGGATAGCTTTTGAACCAAACTTTTGAAAGCGGTAGCTACCAATATGAATTAATGTATTTAATTTCAGAGGGGAAGTTCAGAAATATTTGGTTTCAAATGGGAGTAGGCTGAATGTTTGTTTTTAGGATTCACCCCCCCCCCCATGCATACAGAAGGACATAATACCCACTATTTTTGCTTTTAGGAATTGTGATATAAAAATCTGTTTAAACTGACATCTCGAATTTTTATAACAATCACAATACTTTGTCTCGATGCAATAGTGTGAAAGTTAAAGGTGTTTGTGGATGCATTAAAACTAACCTGATAGTGACAAACATCTTTCATATATTATTACGCTAAGCATTCCGATCGGTTTTCTACCAAAAATAAGGATCTGCATTATTGAAACTACGTATATGGGGTACCTACAGGTTCGTCAGGACACCAAGGAACGCTCACGCCTCATACATTTCCATTCTAAGACTTTACAATAAAATAAAACCGACTTAATACCGATAAAAGGTTTGTAAACAAAATTATCGGTATTACAATTTATATAATAAATTGTCCCCGTGAAAGTGCAAGCATATGTGAGAGATAATTAATCGCGTGTGTACCAAAACAGCTGATTGCTATAAAAAAACATTGTTGATAGTAATATTTAAATTATTTCTGTATCCAAGACTTAAATAATTATTGACCGAATCAGTTTTGAAAGTAGAATCGGTAAGACAGTTCTAATATGGAAATGTATTAAATAAAAGACTGCTTTTAGTAATTAGTAAATACTGTAGCCTAATTTAGGTATGTAATGTTCAATAAAATACAATTAAGTCATTAATTTTATAAGTTATTTAAATACGACAGCAGAACAAAGTAAGACCTATTGTATTAAATAACCTAAATATTCTTTTTATATTCTTCTTCTTTTCTGCTAGGATTATTATCACTATGTTCAGTTTAGTGATCTGCCTTCCCTAGCTTCGTTAATTCTACTTTCGTTGACGCGTTTCGGAGAACCTCCATCTTCAAAAACTATATCTATATTGGTCACCATTATTATGGCTCGTCCTATTTATAATTTTCTATCTCCACCTCCTACCCCTCCTCTATTCAACACGTGTACATTAAACCTGACGTGCTCACTTCTGACTGACTCTTCAAAATTATACGTTTTCGCTCGCTTCTGATTGGCTCCTTTCAAACTTTCTCTTCAACGGTCGTCCCTCATGTTTATTTTTGAAAAGTTTTAGATTTTTAAACGTAATATCTGCTTGCGACGATATCTGTACATTTATTATGTTTTCTCCCTTTAATTTAGATTTAAAAATTTCGAAGTTCTCTAAAATGGTCATATGTCTTCCTTTTTCTGCCATGTATTATTATACATTGAGTTCTCAGTAATATTGGTGACCAGTATAGATATAGTTTATGAAGATGGAGGTTCTCCGAAACGCTTCAACGAAAGTAGAATTGACGAAGCTAGGGAAGGCAGATCATTATACTGAACATAACCTAAATATAATGAATGACGTTGTTTTATTAAGAGGTCATATAATTATTAAATGTAGCTATAATGTCTATTTAAATAGAAGTTCATACTGACAAGAAATAGCAGGCCCAGGAAGCTATGTACCAACCAGTGGTATTATATGAATTTTTTATTTACAGAATTCATGGTTTTTTAAGTTGAATTTCGAATAGCGATTTCATAAAAAAAGTCCTTACCTATTTTCCTGTCCAACCTCTTGCTCTATATTGATGTATATTATTCCTTTCTGTTTCCCATTAACTGCAGCCCCACAAGTAACAATTAATTAAAACTGTATTTAATATGGGACAAATCGAATTAAAGGCACAGTTTTCGAAGTCCAACGTTCAGGTTCCGGTCACTTTGGAAGCAGCGTTACAACTTTCACAAATCACTGGCTTTGAAACGACTATTTATGAATCAATAGACACGCCATTTTGTGTGCGCAAAGTAAATAATTAACCGCAGCAGAGAGCAACGAGCGGAGATTTTAATTCCTATTTCATCCAATTAAATTAAAAAATGCCAGCAGAGGACAAACCGCAAGTTTCGGAGCTTCAGTGTAATTAAATAATATTTGGAATTGACGCAAGTAAACCAGATATAGTGGTCAGGGTTTATGTTTACCCAATTTGTAAACCTTAATTAAAATCCCCTATACTCAGTCGGTGTTTTAATGTTAACCCCAATGTTCAGTTACTAGTTATACCTGATTTCGTAATATTCCGATTCGATAGTATGTTTAATATTTTGAGAGTGAGGAGCCTATGATTACGTATATTAGAAAGAGAAAATTTGCTTCGTGTTACTTCACCAAAATGGCGAGAAATTAGATCAAGCTGTGCTAAAAAGGAAATTAAAATTTGAACACGCCTTATATATATATATATATATATATATATATATATATATATATATATATGTGTGTGTGTGTGTGTGTGTGTGTGTGTGTGTGTGTGTGTGTGTGTGTGTGTGTGTGTGTGTGTGTGTGTGCGCGCGCACGTGCGTGCTACATATATCAGCATTAAAACTAAATAATTAGCATTTTGAATTTTCAAAATACGTTAAAGTAAAAAAAAAGAATTTTACGGCGGTCGGGGTTTATTTTCGTAGATTCGGTGAATTTAAAAGTTTAAAATGATAGCATTTGAAGACTTTAATTCTGTTTACGATAATGAAATAAGTATTTAAAAAAAAAGGGGTAAAATAAAATTACTTTTGGAAATTCATGTACATACAACAGCGAGGCAGCTGCGTGTCGCGATTTTATTTTTATTTAATATAATGTACAGAATAAGAGAGTTTTCTGAATACCGAAGTCCCTTATATGATCATAACCTATCTTTATTCAAATATGGTGAGTGTGAATACAATATAATTTGCAACGGGTCATGGGTATTTTCCAGAAGTAACCTTGTATTGTATAAGGCAGGAAAACAGCCCGTGGCAGGCATATTGCGAAACAATAGAACGTAAGTAACAAAATGCAAATATAACCTGTAGTGGAAATAGTTGAGGTATAACGGCGTGGTAGCGGTCATAGGTAATACTGTATGCAGAAGACTTTAACAGTGGGATAGCAACGGTGTTCATTATTAATTAATTCAGTGTATCGTAAAAATGCTGTTTACCTTGAATAGAGATTTTAACGGTAGTAAACAGGCAATGACTTATTGCTGAATGTAAAACGTACCGAATTACTGTCTTAATATCATTTATTGAACAATTTGAGACTTTAGTTTGAAATTTTCAGAAATGAACCACGTTTTTCTTAAATATAAACTAATTTGTTGTATTCTTAATTCTATTACAGTTTGTCTTAAACAAATGTTTTATTTAAAATATAAATAACCTGAATGTTTTGAGTTACGCATATGGTACAACTGAATGGTAGTTTTCAAAAATATGTAGGCTATATTAAAAAAAATTAAATCATGTGAAAAGCTTAGGTGGTAAAGTGCGTCTAAAACGTTTTAATATCAAATTATTTGTTAAATTAGCTCTAAGTACCGCTTTGTCAAGTGACGCGGTACATGGGTAACGAGACCTAACTACTGTTGGGCAAGGAAAACCAAAAAAGTTATAAATTGGTTATTTTAGTTCAATCTACAAACGATATTTTCTTTAGTGTACATCGTTTGACTTAGTACTGTTTTATGAAAACTGCATCACAACACACACACACACACACACACACACACACACACACACACACACACACACACACACACACACACACACACACACACACACACACACACACACACACACACACACAGTTTTTCTACACACAAAGTTTAACTCACACACAAACACTTAAAAACAAAAATATGAGTAGCTTTTCACTGAAAATGCCAAACGGTTTTGGGTTAGCAAGTAAACTGTAAAACTATGTTGAGTATAATGATCTGCCTTCCCTAGCTTCGTCAATTCTACTTTTGTTGACGCGTTTCGGAGAATTTCCATCTTCAAAACTATATCTATACTCATATCAGAGTATAGATACAGTTTATGGTTAGCAAGTAAACTGTAAAACTATGTTGAGTATATTGATCATATCAGAGTATAGATATAGTTTTTGAAGATGAAGGTTCTCCGAAACGCGTCAACAAAAGTAGAATTGACGAAGCTAGGAAGGCAGATCATTATACTCAACATAGTGACAATAATCCTAGCAGAAAAGAAGAAGAATATAAAAAGAATTTAAACTGTAAAACCTAAAACTATTTCAGTTTTTGTTTTAATTCTCTTACACGAAAGGTTTCAAGTGACGGAGAGGTTTGTCAAATATTAACTGATTGCAGTCACGCTATCAAACACATGTAAGGTTAGTTGGGAATGTAATCAAACATTCCTGGAGTCGAGTTGTGGACTGCCAACAGGCTATTCTATCAAGCAAGGGTTTTATGACTTGTCCGAATGGAATGTGCAGATAAAACATAACAAGGACTGTTTTTTGTCCGATAAGCCTAGTGTTTAGGGCTAGCCAGAGCTTGCAAATCGCTTCGTTGCGCCTGTTTGAAATATAGTCCTTTAAACTCAAACCGATTTTTTCGTGATATACGTTTTCTTTGGGTATTTAAGAGAATTCCAAACTTTTTTTACAATCAATAGAGCCGTTTTATGAGTAAACATGAATATAAACCAGAATGATAATATTTAAGAGAAGTATGTGAGCGATTGCTGCTGGTGGCATCTTGCGGCAGAGTGTTCAACTATAGTCAAATAGATAACAGTACTGTCTATTTTCTCAAACGTCTCCACCCCTGTTCTTGCAGCTTACAGCATTCCTGGCGGCAGATAAGGCAATTACTTGGATTTAAGCTGCTAATATCGAGCACGCATTTTATAATGGTGGCTGTACTTCAAGTCCGTTTACACTGAAAATTTAAAGTAAACGCGGTAAATTTTCTTTATCTTGCCCTTTTTGAAATTCTGTTGTCATTATCACATTCAACATTAAAATCTGCTTATATCAGCATTTTAAACTTCCAAATTAGTTTACATTAAAATACGAAAAATGAACCCTGACCGCAGTCAGAACATTTCTTAATTTCAATGAATTTTTTAAAATTAAAAATGTTAATTTATGCAGTTTTTAACGCTGATTACGACAGTGAAAATCGGATTTAAAAAAACAATAAGACAAAAACGTTAAAGATTTCAAATGATCGCCATTTTTGAAACTGTTGAACGAATTTTGTTGGTTTACAAACTTGTCCACGCTATTTACCATTGTCGATGTTTTTGATGTTTCAAACAAATCGTGCTAACACGCGCGCACCCTCCATATATATAAAATTAAGGACCCCTCAGAAAGTGGTCTTGAGTTTAGAATTGGTTTTCAAGATCCCCAGGTCTGTTTCTTACCATGGTGGATGCTCCAATATTTCAATTTTTCCAATGGAAATTCGCTAAAAATAATTAACTGTTTTTAGATGTGGAACGCAGAGAAACACTTTGGTAAAATATGCTGCATTATCGTCACGGCTACAATTCCTTTGTTTAGTAAGAAAATAATTTACAACTACAGTATATTACAGATTTATTATTACTTGATCACGCTGACCTGATATAACGAGTTGCCAGTGACGTATGAAGTGACGTAATGGCTGCCGAAGCTGCGGATAAACTCGATCACGCTGGCAGCGTCGCCGATCGTGACCATATCGGCTTGCTTAGCCACAGCGTCGTGCAGGACCACGTTGTCCGGCGTGTCCAGCCAGCCTTCTTGTACTCGGGCGCTGTCCCTATGCCTGGCTAGCCTGACCAACACGTAGCTGTGGCGTCCGGTGGCGTAGGTGGTGTTGATGCCGAGGTTCCTGGCGATGGCCGAGGTCGACCAACTCGAGCTGAACGCCCGCCAAGGTTGGTCCAACCCTTCCACGGCGAAGTCTCTGAAGTAGGCTTGCAATAACTGCCTCATGTTGTCGCAGAACTCCATGTGGAAGTCTCCTTGGAAGATGGGGTTGTTGGAAACCTTTCTTGATAAACTGGAACAGGAAAATACAAAGTTTTATTTTCGTGCGATTGGAAAATGTGACGTGTTTCGGAAAAAAGTAAAAACTAAGAGTTAGGATAAAAAATTAAATACGTTGAACCCAGCGCGGGTCACTAATGAACACTTTGAAACAAATTTGGCACAAAAAATCAGGCGCTACAGTTGCGTGAGGTAAACGCAATAGAAGATAAACGTGAGCACACAGTTATTAGAGGTTTGATTGTGAACGCTATCACTGCTACTGAGAACACTGTTCTTAGCACTGAGCAGTGAGCAGTTGTGATTGCTCTTCAACTATCCAGTTCACTGCTCAGTGTTGTCTGCTCTTTGTTTTACAAGGAATTTACGCGCACAAAGCAGTAATAAAAGAATACAGAATATTACATGTAATAAAAGTTAGCATATTATTGATGTTTATTAATTAATAAAATATTACTTTACTATAACTAATAATTAAGGCCTATTCTTTTCTTTTCTTTTAATTAAATAGACGAAAGCTTATTTCTACTTTTATTAATTTCATTATTGCAACACAGCCACCGGACCACATATTTGAATAATTAGGATTATGACCTATTTTCTCGTCTAGTAGTTTATTTACTTACCTCGTAAAGGCTACCGTGGTTTCGAAACCTCACTGTTTCATCTTCAGGCTGTAATACAAAAGGCAGTCCGCATGTAACGATAAACTATTTGCACGTATCGTTTGGCCAAACCAAATTTCATCGTGTGTTTTTAATCGTGTAATTGTGTTTGTAACGTGTGTTTTCAATGTTTTGTTTAACTTTGTGACTACCTCGACAGAGGGATTTGACATTTTGTATTATAACCTGAAGATGAAACAGGAAGGTTTACGAGGTAAGTAAATAGACTACTAGACCGAAAAATAGGTCGTAATCCTAATTATTTTATTAATTGATCATAGTTTCAAGTGCTTAACTAATGATTATAAAAAAATCATACAAATTATTATTTATATTCTTTATTTTACGGATTCGAAGGTTTACATTTATTAAACTTTTGTGTTTATTTTTGCTTCACGTAGACTACTGAGAAAACATCTAAAAGTTGTTTCCTATTATTGTGATTATATTATTAATTTATTAATTTTTTAAAATTATAATAATATTTATTTTGAACTTTTGTTTATTCCTAGTCAATTTATTTATTTGCCTACACATAATTATTATGTTACGTATAGTAGCTTATAATTATATATATTTTTTGCACAATAATAAATTGTCTGCTCTTATTTTACTACACTGATATTTCTCTATTCCTCTATTTTCATTTTAAAATTGTTTAATAATTATTATTTTCAATTAGAAATTTATTAGCATAATGAACAGCATTGAACAGTGAGCTGTTAGCGCACGGCAGCACGTTATCTTGTTAGTAAACTGTTCTCTGAAACTGTGATTAAATCACTGCTACTGTTCACTGTTCAGAGCAGTCACTGCTAACAGGAAATCGCCCCTCAAGTGTAATGTCCGAAATGTACGCATAGAACCGAAGGTCTATCAGAAAAAAGTGTTATTCTTTTGGTCTTATAACAGAGAAACGTCGTGGGAAATGTGTATGTTACGTCTGCATGCTCATTGGTCGTGCTAATAACATCTTCACGCAGCCGTACCGTCATTAAAATAATCGATTAATCATTCGACTACTTACAATTCGATAGTTACATCACCTGCTAGTGGAAGTAAACATTACATCAGCAAGTACATCTTATGTTACACCAAGGCGAAACGCGTAATTACGTGGTACACGGCTGGTGTGACGGAAATGTTTTTTTTCCAAAAACATTAACAACATTAACTAACATTTTGATACAAAACATATTCATATGATACGATAAAAAAATATGAAATAAATCCAGTCAAGTTAGTATTCATAATTTGAAAATTTAATTTGTCCGTAAAATAAGGTCCCCAATAATTTTTCACAATGAAAAACATGTTTATTTGCATTGAATAATACATTTTTGGAAAGCTTACACTTGTTTCTATTTTTCGACATAATCGCCGTTGAGATCGATGCATTTTTGCATACGGTGAACAATTTTTTTGTATGACTGAGTCGAAAAACTCTCCCGCCGCGCAGCGAAGGTAGCTTAAAACTTTTTCTTTCATCTTCTCTCTGGTACTGAAATGCGTACCATCTACGTGTTTCTTCAAATTATGGAAGAGATGGTAACCACTTGGGACTAAGTCCGGGCTGTAGGGCGGATGTGTAACAGTATCCCATCCAAATTGGTTGATGAGATCGGTTGTTACACGGGCGGTGTGCGGAAGAGCGTTGTCTTGATGGAAACAAACTCCCTTCGTGAGCATGTCTCTCCTCTTGTTTTGAATCGCGCGGCGTAGGTTCTTTAACGTCTCATAGTAACGATCAGCATTGATTGTTGTGCCGGTATGCATGAATTCGCACAACAATAACCCCTTCCTGTCCCAAAACACGCTCGCCATGACTTTGCCGGCAGACAGTGTTTGTTTGAACTTCCGCGGCTTCGGCGACTCTGGATGTTTCCAATGACGTGATTGTTCTTTCGTTTCCGATATCGTATAGTGTACCCAGGTCTCGTCCCCAGTGACAATGGAGTCCAAGAATTTTTTTTGCCATCGGTTTCGTAGGCGTGAAAAAATTTGCGGGCCACATCAATCCGTTGCCGTTTGTGGTCTGCTTGGGACCTATTTTGCACAAACCTTGCTATACCCTAAATGGTCTGTCAAAATTGTATCAATCCAGGTCTTGCTGACATCAGGGATCATCTCGGAGAGCTCCCGAACAGTCACCCTTCGATCGTTCAGCTTTGCTTCTTCCGAAACGCTGTTAATCATGAACGTCTGTACATCCGTCTTTGAATTCTCTGCACCATTTGTGCACGTGTTGTATGCTCATACATTTTTCTCCGCAGACTTCACACAGTTGGATATGAATGTCCACCGGAGCAGTGTTTTTTGCACACAAAAAACGAATCACAGAGCGTAATTCGCACCTGGCGGGAGACAGAAAAAACAACTCCATTATTAACGGCTACCAAGCCAAGACTGAGCTTCGCAGACCGATCGCGGAGTGGGGATTGGGAATGGAGGAACCAAGCTGCTAGCCCAAGGTCACCGTATCCCGCATAACAACGTCCGCAGCGGCTATAGCCCCTTGGGAACATTACTTTACGGACAACCCTCGTACTAATTTTACAGATTTTAACGCCGATTACGATGGTAATTTTGAATGGTAAAAATGGATTTTCTGAGTAACGAACTTGTCCACGTCATTAGGCAAGTCAGTTCTTGTGTCAAATTTGAATAAAATCGAACCAAAATTGAAAACGATTAAGTCCTGAAACATACAACATACAATTATGAACCGTCTCTCAGGACATAAATCCACCTCCTGGCCCGGGTATTACTATGATGTCTGTTCCAATGGTTCTTTTCCCAATGAAAATTATCTGGTAAGTGCTTGATTAACGGTGAAGGGCAGACGTGGGTAGTTTAGACGTTTTTAAACCAGTGTTAAATTGATTTGAGATAATCAATTAAAGTGCAATGAAGGATCGGTCAGAAAAGGATGAGTTTGTAGCATCAGTAATAGATTAATTAAATCTAATACTGGGCTTTTAAGTTTCAAAGTATATTTTCATAATCAGTTAAGAGTATTCCAATTCTCAATGTAATCATCTTTCTTCCGTTAGAAATTTGTTATTTTGTTTAGTACATACAAGCCTTTCTTAGGTTCAAACATTTTATATTTGTTGACGCGTTTCGTAATATTTCCATTATCAAAGTTTACCAATTATAAAGATTAAGTCGATCGTAAAGTGAAAGCGTTGGGAACGCCAATCAATAAATAAAAACCGGACTAGGCGGTACAAATAGTGAGGGGATGGGTTAAGATAGTATAAAAGAACGAACCTAGACTTGGTAGAGCAGTACAACAAAAAATGTTGATAATGGAAATATTCCGAAACGCATCAACAAATATAAAATATTTGAAGCTAGGAAAAGCAGATGGATGTACTAACAAAAGAGTATTATAGTGTTAAGCAAATGATGATAAACACAGAATACACATAACAGTGCAATATGGTTGTGCTTTCAGTGAGGATTCGGGTGATTGTTGAAGGAGGAAACACAGAAGCTTTAAGAGGACTTCAGAGTGTAACTGTCTTGATCATCAAGGATGGGGGAACTGTAGGGTATTGGAAACGGGTATTATAAAAATTTATTTCGAGACAGGGATTTATATAAACAGTCAGGAAATTGTGACAATACTAAATGTTCGGTCTTTTATATTAGTTAATTTGTGTACTTGAAAATAGTTCCTAAGTTCTTCCCTCATATTGGTACGTTCTACGTCAAGGTGTTTCCAGACCTCCAATAAAAGTCTTTGCGCCTCCAAAAGTCCAACTTTGCGCCTTTATAATACATTTTTTTATTTTATTTTATTTTAAGGTGAAAAGCACATTGAGGCTATTATCGCCTTCCTAAATGTAAGTGTGAGTGCAAAGTGTTAAAGTCGTAAGTGTAGTGTTGTAAGTGTAAGTGTGTGTTAGACTCGGGTACCGTAAGGAACGTCTTAATCCTCTCAATAGGTGCAGCTAGTCTGCATCCTCTGCGGGGCCTTCATAATATAAAGATTAATTTCTGAATGCCAATTAATTATTACAAGACATGCTCACCTGTTTCTGACAGGAACATCTTTGAACACATCCACTATAGGTTCTCGGAAGAGCCAGGTAGGGTCTGTTTCGTTGCGTGAAACAACTCTCATGCTGATGCTTAGGTAACCGTAGCGAGCGAAGATGTTGATAGCTCCTCCTGCACGCAGTTGCGCAACACTGGTTGCCAGGAAGACGGTCAACAGCAGGACACTGCCTGGCACCTCGCTCAGCATCCTTCGGTACCCCGCAGCAGTCCACTGTAACATTTTAAGTTATTGTTACACGTTTATCAATTTATCGATGGTTTTTTCACTATAAATGTCAATATTTAAATATTCTGTTGAGTACGAGGTATAGGGTAAATCTGTGTTCCCGGAATTGGTCAATAAAAATTTATTAATCGTACGATTGTATAATATGTAACCATTGTATAATACTTTAACATTAATTTCCTTCAAAATATTCTCCTTCAACATATACATTCTTCTTCCACCGTTCATACAGTTGTTGGAAACACTCCTGAAAGCCATTTTTGGAAATTTCGACTAATTTTCCACCTCTAGCGAATCATCAAAACGATGTCCCTTCAACGTTTAATTTTTCTTAAACGTAACATTTTCGCAAGAATAAATGTTATCAAATTTAAAAATTATTTCCTAGCTGAAACCAATATTTTCAGAACGAATAGTAACACTTAAAATGGAATCTTCAGTTCAGGACTTTTTGTACTATGATGATTATTGACCACTGTAATTTTTGCAAAAAAATCTCGTTTACGATTAAACGAACTTTGCCCAAATTCTTTGTTCTACGGGAGAAGGTTTTTTTTTTAATCTCTGCCTATTTGATTGCCGATTAAGCTATCGCCATACTTGCTCTATAATTTACGCTAATATCAAGTGTTTGCATTCCTTCTACAAACAGATCAACTCGCAACCTTGACTGAGTTAAACATTTTTGTAAATCATAACAGCTGTACAAGAACTTGATTACTTATTATCTACGTAAGGATATTTTATAAAAAAGAAAGAATTATTTAATCGCGTTGGATTTATCGTGCATTGGATTTAATCGCGTTGGGGTTTATCGCATATTGGATTTAATCGCGTTAGATAGGAGTGAGAAAATACCAAAGCTTGTTTTCAGGGTTAAAATTTCATATTATATATTCTGGAAATCTTAATATTAATGAACATTTATATCATCGACTACGGTTATAGTGGGCGCGGGTTTTGACGAACTCGACAAGAATTGTTTTTTCGTAACAGCTGCTGAATTCCGACAACACACAAAATCATTTCATTCACCTTGGATTTTCAAGATGGAAAATATGATTACACATTAGTTTTTAGAAAGCGAATTTCCAATTTAATCCTACGCGATTAAATTCAATACACGTTAAATCCAACGCGATTAAATCCTTGCTTTTTGTAAAATATCTTCACGTAGATAACAAGTAAATTAGCGAATTTCCAATTGAAAAATGAAATATTGGAGCGGCATAATTCCAATGATGGACCTTACCTATCGTGGTAAGACCCAGACCCAAAATTGGTTGTTGAGGTACGCCCGATCCTAACCTCTAGATTATTTTCTGAGGCGTCGTTAAAATTGGGTTGTTATATATATATATATATATATATATATATATATATATATATGTGTGTGTGTGTGTGTGTGTGTGTGTGTGTGTTTTAGCACGCTTACGTTGGCAATTTCTGTCCTATTTGATTCAATCTTGGCACAAAAATTGTTTTTGTAATAGCATGAACAAGATTTGTTAACCATAAACATTCGTCCAACAGTTTAAAAATGGCGGTCATTTAAAATCTTTCAAAATTATAAACTTTTTCCTTAAACCTTTTTGAAATATCACTTCACCGTCGTAATTAGCGTTAAAAATTGCATAAATAATTATCAAAATCCGTTGGAACTAATTTTTTAAATTTTTCCAGGGTTCAATTTTCGTATTTTCAATGTAATTTGAAAGTTTAAAATCATAATGTATGCAGATAATTTCAAAAAGGGTAGGATGACAAAAAATAATTTTGGAAATTCGCTTCCATCACGTCAGCGTAACAGCTGCTTGCTCGGATTATAAAAAAAATACAATAGTTAAATTAATACAGCGCTGTTAAATTGTTATATACGGAAGTAGATAATGCAAGTAGTTGTTGTTAAATTAAAAAAAACAACGATCAGAGCTTTTTCCGATTTATTTTTGACGATTAATTCTTTTTATTCAAATCTGATGTACCGATTTTGAGAAATTAGGCCGACTCGTAGTTTATCAGTAGCTACCAAACCGTCTTCGAGTTCATGCAACACTACTTTCATTAAGAACACAGACTGCAAACAGATTTGAAGCATTCCATTATAAGCAACCTTTCCCGAAATAAGTTAGCATCGCTTTTTTCCGTTCGCGTGTAATTGAATTTTGTGCATCTGGATTAAAAAAAAGTAATTTTGCCGACCTATTCTTTATGATTCGCCATCGGCTCATGTGATCAGAGCCGCGGGTGTGGATGAATTGAAATCAATTGAAATAACGTTGAATGGATTCCGGCTAAAGGTCAGAAGAGAGCGGCTTGACCTTGTAGTCGGAAGGTCAAATACTTGCCTATTGGTCATCCGTGTGGGCTTCGTTTGGTGTTGGGTTTAATCTGATTTACATTACTAGCATGCCGGTATTATTGCACATTTCATAATACTTCGTGTAAGTTCCTAATAAATTAACACTTCAAGTACGTGCTAAACTAACAAAATAAAGATTTACTTATCAATCGACATCTGGTATAGTGTCACCAAAGTTCTTTTTAGATTGTGAAATATTTGACACTATTCGGCGTTCCAAAAGTTTTTATGTTTAAACTTGTAGCGAACTCTGATTAAGAATCCTTGAAATAAAACTCAGCCGACTGGACCGTTGAGCTAAATAATTTATAAAACAAATTAAATATGCAGTTTGCTGACAGACAGCGCTGCTGGCAGTTTTCCTTGCAAAAAAAAGGGAAGAATTTACTGCTCAAAATCTCTCATTTTTTAAAATAAATCGTGTTTAGAACGTTAATGTTTTAACTAAATTTTGGATCGGATATTCAAAATAAAATGGCCAAAATTCGTAATACGTTTCGATTTATCGTTTAAGTGTTGTAGTGCGGTACAGATAGGCTTGAGTAGATTTGTGCAAAGGATTAATATATAAAACTCCTCCATAATTACAAAAAAAAGACGATAATCGATAAAACAAGTCAGTGCAGCAAATTAGAAGTAATACTTTACGGTTTAGGAGTAAGCGTATGTCGAAAAAACCGAAAATATTCCTGACCGCAGCAGTAGATTTTTTTATTCACTCTACCCGCGAATTTCTTTTATTAAAACTACCAGTAGGCCTACCCACACGGCGTTGCCCGTGAAATTCAAACGCTTTTACCTTGAGTGTCTTTATTATTTGTCAATAAACAGCTGAAAAAATAACCAGCTGATTAAATATAAATTCCAACAATAAACATCTATGAGTTACAATGGTTCTCTTTTTGTTTCTAAATTTAAATAGTTTTACAAAAAGACACTAGATAACGTCAGGTGTAATTTTCAGGTAATATTAATTTTTAAAAGAATCTAATTAGTAATATTAAAATCCTGCTTCTTTGTGTTGTCCTATCCTTTTCAGTCCACTTAAGTTGTGCGATGGGTTTTGGGCTATTTTTTTCGACATTTGTATGTCGAACAATGTTAGAAAAATTGCGAGAAACGAATATTTAGCGAAATCTGGGCTTCAAAATTTACCATTTTCCGACTTTTTAGTAGAGTATAACTACGTAACGGTTGAGCAGATTAAAATTTTTATTGATTTTTTACAAACTCATTAAAAAAATTACGATATTATATCAATTTATTTTCTAAGGTTTGAATTGTTTCTAGAAATAAATCATAAAGCTAATTCAAAAACTTGAAGCGATGAAATCACCCCTAATATTTGTAAATCGCCTTCTAAAATATTGCGACGCAACCAGCGTACACTGTTTCCTCATTCCACTATTTCCCTTCCTGCCCCTATCCGATTCCTTATCGGTTCACCTGCAACTGACCCTGCACTCACCTTGTCCAATTGTTGTAAACAGAAAAACAATTTTATTATTTGAAATGAAACGTCTTTTGTTTTTCAAATCCCCACTGAGAACCATGGGCTGTACAGGTACAGTATATTTTACTCAATTAGGATTTTTTCTTGTCTCGGTCCAAACCGAGGCTTCTATTAATTTAAAGTAGTACCGGTACATTCATAATTGTTGTTCTTATTGAGCGAGCGAAGCGAGGTCTCTTTCAAACTAGACCGTTCGGTGTTTGGTTTGTGTGTTTGTTACGTAGTTTTGGCCAAATGCATTAACCGATTGTTTTAAAATTTGGTACCTTATATAAAGCCCATGCGTAAGGTGTTTTTCATTCAATTCCGTTTCAAGATGGCGGCCTCGTGTGAAACAATGATATGGGTACATTTCAGATCTTTACTGTAGATTTGGCTGTACATCGAACACACGAGTGCTCGAGCGCCCACACAAACACACACACACACACACACACACACACACACACACACACACACACACACACACACACATAAATACATTTTCTTTTATTGAGTTATTAGCGAATTTCTATTAAAAAATGAGATATTGAAGCAGGCATCATGATAAAAAACCAGATAGGATGAAACGGAACTTTGACATGTACAACGATCCTGACCAAAAAAAAAGATCTAAAAAAAGATAACTTTTTGAGGGGTCATTAAAATTTATGATATATATAGGGGGTGAGTAAGTGGGGGGTTTTAGCACGATCACGTTTGCAATTTTAGCCCGATTTGATTTAAACTTGGCACAGAAATCGACTTTGGTAATAGCTTGGACAAGTTTGTTAACCTCAAGATTTTCTTAACAGTTTAAAAATGGCGGCCATTTTAGATCTTTTAAAAATTTAATTTTTGTCTTAAAACTGCGTAAATTATCAATTTGAAATTTCAAAATCCTTAAAATTAAGAAATTTGTTGACGGCGGTGGGGGTTTATTCTCGTATTTTCAATGTAATTTAAGAGTTTAACAGGCTAATACAGTATATGCTGATTGTCATAATGAAATCATAACTTTAATAAAGGGAAAGATAAAGAAAATTTGCTTTGGAAATTCGCTTCTATCACGTAAGCGACGCAGCGATTATTAATTTTTTTAATTATTAATCTCGTATATTAGACCAAAATTTCAGAATTACGTAATACGCGGGTTTAGTGAAATTGGTCTGATTTTTTTGCAGAACCGGATTTTGTGAGAAAGTTTGTGCATTGTTTCTGGCCCAGTATTGCCGAATTGAAAACATAAATTTCCGTCCGCCGCGCCACACAAAGACACGGCGCACAAAGGCGGGCGCGCTCTTATTGGACCACAACAATGCGGGCCTCCAGTTAGGCTTTACAGAGGAGACTGAACTGGAGAACCGCTTTGCTGACGTCACGCAAATTATGAGTTTTGTATTGTATGAGATAATATCGGTGATTGAGTGTGCTGACAGGTCATGAATACACACAGGTATAACTTCACAGAGACTCTAACAGGCCGGCAGGAGTGATAACTTAAATAAATGTAATCACACTGGTTAATGGTCTAACAATTGTGAAGGCTCGGCTGGGCATGTAGTTCGATGTATTCATTAATGTTTCAAATAATTAATGAACATATTTACATATTTCATAGCAAATTATATACAGGAACTGCAAAAGTCCCAACAATTTTGTGCTTCATGGTCTGAGTATGCAATATAATGGACATTAATAATTATAATTTAAATATTTATTTGAATTTTTTTAATCTACAATAATATATTTAAATTATCAATAAGTTAAATACAAGATATATTTAACGATTTAAAAATTGTGTACTATATAGATCGGGTATGTATTATAAGGGAGTTAGTTATAATTAAAATGTTTATAAGTCAACGTATTTATGTATATATAATTTTAAACGAATAAATATTTAATGTAAAAAAAACTCAGACAGTGCGGGATTGGCCGACAGAAGTGACTACTTTTGGCATGCCTGACTGTATGCTTTTTCACTATTACAATTTAATTATTTTTATAAACATTTAGATGCATGCAGGAAAGGGTAACTCTAGAAAATTATTTTCGTATTAAATTTCGCGTGTGTAGGTACAAAAGTTAGTATCTTTATAAGAGACTTTAATAATTAATCAGTTTATAACCCTACTTAAGACAGTTATACATGGTAGTTATAATGTCTAAATATATATATATATATATATATATATATATATATATATATATATATATATATATGTGTGTGTATGTGTGTATGTATGTGATTTTGGCTTTAAAAAATTGGTATATGCCATATACATTAAATAATTTAACTACACAAATTTAGAAAATACACATTTTTAAAATTAACAAAAATAATAAACATAACCCTCAATCGAAATGATATTAAAGCTATTGTGCGAAATCAGCTGCTTAGAATAGTCACTTCCAGTCTAGATATATACAAGAACAATGTATGCTGTGAGATATGCATTACGGATTCAAGCGTGACGCGAAAGCAAATGTTTATACCTATGTTTTGTCAACCGCGACCATAAAAGTTTTCACTTCAGAAATACATTTTATTAATCACTAAACAAACTACGTTCATTAGAAGGGTTCAGAAGTTTACGTATTTGAGCGAGTTTTTTACCTCAAATGTGATGGAGAAGATAACTATTGCAGACAAGGCAAGGAAGATGGAAATTGCGTTCAGATTGTGCCAGAACACGTACAAATCAAAACCCTGTCTTACCAAGCAAAATTTAGACACTACACCACAGTAGTTCAACCTAAATGTCTGTATGCGGCAGAGAAACTATCTGGAAGATCGAAGATCGAAAAGAAGAAAGAAAATTTTTGAGGAAAATTTTGGATCCGTGAAGAGTGAGTGATGGTGAGTTCAAGTTCCATATACGATCAAACAAAGAGCTTTATGCAAGGTTTCAAAAAATCACTATTACAATGAAGAAGAGGAGACTGATGTTTTATGGGCACATCAGCAGGATGAAATCGAAAAGAGTGCTGACTTTGCAGGAAAACAGGAAAACACAAATTCCATGGCTCAGGGAAGTCCATCAGGATCTGACTAGATGTGGAATGAGCGCTGAAGAGGTACAAAATAGGGACACGTATGAGAGGAAGATAGCTGCTGCTGAGTTGAAAGACATCTCTGAAGAGAATCCAAGAGGAAGGAGGCGAGTGGTTTCGGAGGTGGAACGTCATAGAATGAGTCAGAAAATAAAGGAGTACTGGCGTAGGAGGAAACAGGGGTTTACAAGGAAGAAAGTTGTGTAATTGTAGTCCACAGATGGCTGTATAAAATAAAATAAAAAAACACGTCACTAGAGTGCGCGTATGGATGTGTTAGAGCGTTCCTTGACGGTAGAGCGTTCCGTGACGGCAAACTGAATGTTTCCCCGTGTAAAATATACATCCATACACCAGGATAAGAAGTAGTCACTTCATAAACAGACTGCTTAACCGTAACTGCAAAAATATTACATCACGACTTATCACCTTCAAATAATCTAAACGGCGGGCCAGGCGCGTCTATAAGTTTTCACTTAAAAAGTTATCTCTCGAAAACTCTGCTTCTAGTAGTTCGCTCTAACATTTGGTCATAATTAAGACCACTGTATCGCATTTAAAATAAAAGAATTTAAAAATTCGGCGGTAATTTTTTAAACTCTGCACACTGAACTTGTTAATCGATTTTTAAAGCTAAAATCAAGGTTTTCGTAGTGTGAGGGATCATTATGTATTTTCTATGTACTTAACAGCTATTTTTAAGCTATTTTAAATGTGATCAAGATCGTTAGAAACAACAAGACAGAGAGACATCCAAGACTACGTTTACATACCAAAATTTCAAATGGATATTAGATAATCAATTCTTTTCCTGAGATGATAAAATGTAGGTACGAAATACTAGTAAAAGCAGGTTGTGTTGTGGAATATTTAAACAGTTCCTTTCTAATCTGTTACGACTCATACGTGCTCTAACTTAAAGACCGTCCGTCTTTGGAAGAGCTGCTAAAATCGAGTTGGGAATTTACTGGTAAAAGATGTTCCTCAGTTTATTGCGTAAACATTTCATATCGCTAAAAAAACGCAAACTTTGGTGTTGTTGCTCAACATTATTGGTGGCAAAAATTGTTGCTAACATTTGGTGTAAACGCGGTTTGAATTTAGTTAAGATTACGTCACGCTGGGTGCGGTTACAGAGCTATCTGTGCAAGCGACATATTTATAATCGAGTAATGGTTCATTTCCCTTAAACAACGTTAATAAAGTAAAGCACAGGTAGCATAAGATATAAACGATCTTGCTACAACATGTTTTCCTAACCTAATCATAACCTAACCTAACCATAACCTAAACTTAACCAACCTAACCTTATCTAACCTAACCTAATCATAACTTAACCTACCCTTACCATAACCTTAACTAACCGAACCATAACCAAACCTAACCTAACCTTATGTAACATAACCTAACCTAACCTAACCTAACCTTATCTAATCTAACCTAACCTAACCTAATCATAACCTAACCTAACCTAACCAGAACCAGAACCTAGCTTAATCTAACCTAACCATCACACACAACATAACCTTAAAGATAAAATATTCGTGTTATTTTAAATATAATGCTTTATATATATATATATATATATATATATATATATATATATATATATATATATATATATGTCATTTATTTAAATATAACAAGTGCATTGTTATATAGAAGGTCTATATACGAAAGTGATGGTGAATGTCCGAATAAAAACGGTAAAATTAAAATAATTAACAACAATAATTTTGTTAACACACTTAAATGTTACACTTAAACCTCTTTTACACAATACAATTAAATGTAAGAAATTTCTGCAAAATTTGTTTTTATTTTGCGTGTAATAAATTCTGTCCCAAAGCAGCTGTTCGTACCGTTGTACCAGAAAGATTGCATCAGCGTGTTAGCCAATTAGGCACTACTGTATTTCACATAATTGCAAGTGATCAAAACATTTCAATATGTTGGTCACCAGTTCAGGGTCGATAATTCGTAATGCACACACTAGGAGCGCTTCAGTCAAGGTGATATAATTGCATGTGTGCAATGCATTTAGTGCTTTTATAATAATATATTGCACTAAACTGAGTTACTCGTAATTACAGGCGGGCATTTTTGTTATTGACAGTAGAATGTCGCGTTTCTTACGGAGGATACTGATCCATACACTTTTGTACTTTTTACTTTCATAGTTACTAGATATAAATGTGCTCTTTAAACACGTTTAGTGTCTTAACGTTAGTGGGGAATGTTTTTGGTTTAAGTAACCAGACTATAGAATCACGAGACAACAGAAAAAGAGTTACAACAGAAAAAGAAATAGAAAGTAAAATAAAATAATAAGATAAAGGTGCGACACGCATGAATAAAAGATGGACAGTAAAACAAAAGCGAGACAGGCATCGACGTCGGCAATGCTTCGCAGTAATTTCGCAAGAATAGTAAGACGAAAAGTCACGATCCATAAAGCCTCCGGGCAGACAGCAAGAGTTGAGTCATAGCCGAGTCATCGAAAATCAGAGGCAAATCATCTTGAAACAGAAGTGAAGAGGGAAAAATCTTACACATACATCGTTCGGGTATTACAGAAGGTACTTTCGTAACAAATTTCAAAACAATATGTGAACGCGTTTGGCCAGAATTGTGTAACAAATAAACGCAAACCAAATGCCGAACGGTCACGTTGAAACGGAGATCCTCGCTTCGGTCAATGGCAAGCTGCGGTTTGGATCAAAACAGAGGAAATCCTGATGTAAACAAGCTGAGTGCTGAGTCAGTTACAGCTGAAGTGTAAGGAACCGAAGAAGATACAGAGGAGGGGAAGGAGGGGAAATAGCGGAATGAGCGTGCGCCGGGTTGCGTCGCGATATTTTAAAAGGCGATTTCCAAATCTTAAAGGTGATTTTATCTTTTTCAAGGTTTTGAAATGTCTTTATTATTTATTTCTAGGGGAAAAATCAAATCTTTGATACGAAATTGACATAAATATTTAAAAATTTTGTAAAAAACAAAGAATATTTTTAAAAGTTAAAATATGGAGATTTATAAAACCTAAAACGTCACTTTTATCACCATAATTTGATAAGGTTAAAAGATAATTTTTTTTCATTTCCTTAACCGTTACATAATTTAGTTCCTCCTAAAATGTCTAAAAACGAGCACTTTTGACGTCCATATTTCGCAAACTATTCATTAAAAAAGATTTAAAAAAAAGTAAGTTAACTGACTTGTATGTCTAGATTTTCAACATACAAATCTCAAAGAAAGTCACAGAAACTATCGCACAACAGACAATAAGCCTATTTCGAGAAGTGTCCAGAGCCAAAATATAACGGTTATAAATACAGTCGGGTGTAAAAACAGGGGATCTGAGGAATATTTGTAGAGAATTTCCCATTGAAAAATGAGCTATTGGAGCACCCATTATATTAAGGAAATGTAGAGACATAACATTTAACAATACAATTATTTGTATTAATTAACATTAATTCGTTATGTTAATGTTAATATAATGTTATGGCTACCCTTACCATAACCTTAACTAACCTAACCATAACCAAATCTAACCTAACCTTATGTAACATAACCTAATCATAACCTAACCTAACCTTATCTAATCTAACCTAACCTAATCATAACCTAACCTAACCAGAACCATAACCTAGCTTAATCTAACCTAACCATCACGCACAACATAACCTTAAAGATAAAATATTTGTGTTATTTTAAATAACACTTTTAAAGTGTTTTAATTAATTGAACGTTAGAAGGGTTTTTTCAACGTATGGAGATGTATTAGTTTATGTTTGTTGTTTTATGGTTTAAAAACCCCTTTAAGTTTGTTTTATATTTGTTGTTCAAAACATCCTTTAATGTTGGTTGAAATAAATCCTCAATTTATTTATAAAATTACACATTTTATAAAAAACTTTGTTTTATGTTTATCGTATCGTTTCCCAATGAGACTAACGATACTGGTTGCTCCGGTATTTGTTAAGATACAATTATGTTTTGTATCTCGTTTTAAAGGTACTGTATGTGCGAATGTGGTCAGCTTGTACAATTTTGTACAATTTTTTGCTTTTAAAGGCACAGAATGTAAATAATGAGCCCCATTGCCACATACAAAACATTTAAAATTGGATATCAAACATAATTTTACAAATGGCGAAGTAATCAGTATCGTTAATTAACATTAGTTTTACAGGGAAGAGATTGAATATGGCCGACATAGTCTGTAGATTAAATTTGTTTTTAGGATTCTTAAGGTCCAGACGGGGGGGTAAGAATCGCGGCACGCAATGTCAGCCGACGTGATGGAAGTGAATCACCAAAAGAATTTTTTTTATGTTACCCTTTTTTCAAAACAAATTTCTTAATTTGACAATTCGAAATGCTCATTTATGCAGTTTTTAACGCTGATTACGACGGTGAAATCAGATTTTCAGCTAAATTTAAGACAAAAAAGTTACGTTTTTTTAAAATTTGTAAAGGCCGCCGTTTTAAAACTGTTTTTTTTTTGCTGCTAAACTAATTTGTTCAAGCTATTATCATAATCGATTTGTATGCCAGGTTTGAATAATAATGATGGTTAAATACGATTTAAAAAAAAGAGTGAAATTAATGATCGTTTTAAAAGGTTTTGAATAGCTGTCGTTTTTTAAAAAGACGAATAGATTTTTGTTGGGTATCGAACTTGCGAAAGCTATTACAAAAGTTTCGTTCTCGTTATTGAAGCGTTAGTTAATGCTAGTTTTAATTTCAACTAACGAGACAACGCGTGCCACAATTATTTAAATCAAATGAAATACCCTTTCTAGCTTTATGGTATTGGCTGAGTGGGAAGCGGCGTAGCCTGTGGTTAATTAGTTACAATGCGGAGCCGTAGAGAGAGGTGAGGTATCGCCAATAGTTTAGTTGTAATGAACTTTCTATACAAAAATAACTGATTGTTAAAACTCAGCTGCCCGCTGCCGTTTACATTTCCGGTACACATCCGTCTCGTTGACGTGATAGAATCGAATTTCTATAAAGTATTTTGCTTTGTCTTTTCATTTTTAAAATTCTGCTTTCACCGTCATAATCAGCATTAAAGTCCGCATATATTCGCATTTTAAACTACCAAATTACATTGAAAATACTAAAAAAGAACCCTGACCGCCGACAAAAATTTTCCTAATTTCAATGGATTTTGAAGACTCAAATTGCTAATTTATGCAGTTTTTAACGCTGATTACGGTAATGAAATCGGTTTTCAAAACAAAATTTAAAATAAAAATGATACGACCTTTTAAAGATTATAAATTACCGCCATTTTGAAACGAACGAATTTTACTGTTTAACGAACCAAGTTAATTTGGTGATTGATTATTGTGATAATTTTTTTATCGGATCAGACCAAATTTGCGGAAATGAGCGTGCTAACACGTATGGAGATGTATTAGTTTATGTTTGTTGTTTTATGGTTTAAAAACCCACTTAAGTTTATGTTTGTTGTTTTATGGTTTAAAAACCCCTTTAAGTTTGTTTTATATTTGTTGTTTCATAGTTTATAACCTGCCATTAAAAAGGGTTTATATTTATTGTTTTGTAGTTATAACCCACTTAAGTTTATGTTTGTTGTTTTGTTTTACTGTTTATAACTCACCAATAGAAGTAATTTATATAAATATGTGTTGTATTATGTTTGATTATTTATGGTTTGAAACATCCTTTAAGTGTGGTTCACATTTTAACTCAAATATGACATTTAAGTAATCGTCAGAATAATGAATTTGGTTGAAACAATCAGACACTGGTTGTGAATTTTTAAATTCACTTTCAAACTGCGTTATTTTTGTTCAATTTTGGTATATTAAATTTTGCTGGTAGTACGATCAAACCAGAGCAAAATTTGAAATGCAAAATTACGTGTTTTTGCCAATAATATGAAGCACTAAACCTTTTTTTTAGGTATTATTTATCGCTTTAAGAGGAAATGTTTCTGAAATAAAAATCTCTGTCATAACTTCACATCGTACCCAGATCAGCTGATACACGCCACTGTTCGCAATATCGCAAAGGATTCGCGTTCCATTTTGTCGGATTACAAAATGTCGGTTTGCGCAACAAATCAAAACAATTTTACACAATCGGAAACGTTATTAGTGTGAAGCAATTCGTCCAACTTCGGGACATGTCGTGCGATAACCGAGTGTGGGATGAAAGTCAAGTAACAATGGAAACCATGAAGAGTGAATTGTTGTGTACTAACTCGTAAAGGTTAGGTTATATTCAAGTCTTTTTTTTAAAAAAGATAACGTTAATTATGCAAGAAAGTGAAGGTGTACAGATACACAAAGTGAATTATTTTAACTTAACCACCAAAAGGTTTTTGGAAAGTATAAGATTTATAGTCAACTTCAAATGTACAGTTTTCGTTTCATATTTTTTCCAATTTTAATTAAATATGTACTTGTGTTTTTCAAATCCGACTTTCTACTGTTGATACTGTTGATACAAAGACAAATACACAATTTTATTACAGAAGAAAAAGTAAGGGTCCACGTTTAAAGCTTTTACGTAAATCTTAATAGTTTTCAAGGTCCTGATTGTAAACCTTTTATTCCTGTAAACATTGAAAAATTAAGTAACGGCGATCCGAGGACATTAAACGTGTCCACGATAACTCGCAACCCCCGCGGGTTGAGGGTTGCGGTCATAATTTAGGAAAACATATATAAGAATTAATTCGTTCCTTCTGGTATAATTAGTTGCTTGTTGGTTTTTTATTACAAATAGATTTTCAAAAACGTACCCGTTTTTTAATACATAACAATATACTGGGCAAGTTTCCTACCCAGCTGACGTTATCGGCGTTCAGGGTTCATATTTATAATGAAACTGAAAACTTAAAATATTAATTTAAAAAGATTTTAACATTGATTTCGACGGTGAAATCAGGTTTTTTATCTCTCAGGGGCTCACGCACTGTTTGGCATACTAAACGTACTTTACTCGAATCTAATCTTTCTTCACCTGTCTGCTCTTGGATTAGATCCTTTCATCATAAGCCAATTTGGAACAGCGTACGTTGAAGACTGCTCGACTAAGTGGGGGGAGGGGTTATAACACCATATCTATGCACGCGGGGCTCTGTATATGTGGACATTTTATTTTTGTAGCTACGAGTACTTGTGGGATTTGGATAGTTGGAAACAAACCATCAACGTCCAGAAAACCTTTTGGAAATTGGCAAAGTATTGCTGTGGAGTGACAATAGTATGGAGGGGAGGAAACTGGAGCTGTACCTAACCCCATGAAACCCACAAGCAGTGAATTGTCACGCTAAGGAATCTACCCAATCTACAGTGGAAGAGGTGAGATGTGTAGGCCTTCTGGAAGAACTACAACGCAAACTGAGAAAAGAGGAGGCGGTTATAAAATGGACTTCTAATAAAACCTTCCAAGGATCATAACTTGGGTGTGGAGAAGCCAATGGTGAGCCAGAAACGTTTAAGATCTTGAACAAAAAGAAAATCAGGAAAACCGTTCTATTCATTACGGAGCACTGCAGTGTGACGGTTCGCATGAACAGAACATGAATGTACCACGAAGAAACCGTGTGTAATGAAGGAAGGTAGGTGATTTTGGCAGGAAGCAAAGGGAGTTTGAGGACACTGAGGGCTTCCCGCAGGATGAGCTAGTGGACTGCTGAAACTCACTGAAAGCACTATTCTACTGAACCAGAATCCAAGAATCTTAGTTGCTCAATAGGTTATCACTTATTATTAAATTGCGCTCACTTTCTGTTAAGACTCTTGTCAGTTTATCATCGCACAACGATGTCGAAACATAATAACTGGATATGTGATTAAAGTACGCGTACACTGATTTAGAACACTTTGGTAAATAAATATGTATTTAGACTGTATAAAAATCCCATTCTAAAATCACTTTTTTGTATCGAAGAAAGTCATAACGGAAGTTCTAACTCCTTACTTAGATGACGTAAGCGGTGCTGTTACCCACAACCCGTGTATCGAGTTACTTTTGTTATTCCGTCGAGTTCTTTGGTCAGCTGCCTAACCTAACAGTAAGTAGCAGGTGCAGTCCTTGACCTTTGCAGTAAAAGTTCAACACACGTCCTTCAGCGCAAGGCCGTGGTATATTTACACTCATATGTAAGCCCTTTTGCCCTTATTAAACTAAAATTAATACAGGGTAGTGATAAGTTGCTTAGTTGGACCCTAATTCAATGACTAAATAAAATATGTTTTTCAAATTTTTTGGTCAAAATTCAAGTCTTGTTAGGCAGGTTATTTCACAATAGTACTTGAGCTTTTCAAAACTGTCTGAAACAAAATCGTTTTATTTTAAAAACACGTTTCTCCCACAATAACTTTGTTTCTGAAAAGTTGATAAAGTTATTGATACCTCCACAAACCTGCTACATCGAGTTTTAACTTTTAACAATTTATTTTTAAGGAATTTTTCATTAGAAAATAAACTACTGGAGCGATGATCAAGGAAAGACCTTAGATCAGGTATTTTTAAAGGAGCAGTTTGGGATAAATTGTGGTAAAATTCCTTGTGTAGGGGGTAATCCCCAAATTGAAAGTATGATTGTGATATTGATAATTTAATGAATGGTGAAGAATGTGATGTTAATAAACATTGATTTACACAATTAATTTTTGTTTTTATTATTATTATAATTATTAATCTTATGATTATTACTGAATAAATGATGAAGTAATTTATTCACAACTTTATTCTAATTATTATTCTTATAATAATTCATCCTAGATTATTAATTGATGAATAAGCTATTATTTTCTTGATTGATAATTGTTTAATTCCACTAATTGAGTCTACGATTAATTACGTCAACCTCTAGACTTTTTGAGGCGTCTTTAGAACTTTAGCACAAAAATCGGTTATGGTAACAGCTTGATTGACTGTTTGACCAGAACTTCACTTTTATTTATTTGAGGCAAAGCTAGGGCCTATATTTCACTTAACGTCAAGGGTGGAAAATTATATTGATCAATTTAGTGAGAGTTTCAAAATGTTTTACAGTCATTTAGAACATTCATATTTTTTATCTTACTTTGTTTTGAAAAACTAATTTCGTCATTGCAATCGTTAAAATCAACGTATAAATAAGCATTGTATTGCTTTTTTAATCCACTGATTTAAAAAAATGAATTTTACTTCGGGAAAAACAAGAAAATAATATTTGAAATTCGTCAGCGATACAGCAGCGTGCCGTGATTATTTCAGTTTACTATATTTATTCAATTTTATAAATATAACTACGCGTGTTAGAAGTGAATATCATATTGAGATTCCGTTGAATCGCTGTTTCCTTCTAAAATTTTTTTTTCAATTCATCTCTAAGTTCTTGTCTTTCTTAATAATCTCTGTACATATTTCAGAAACATTGGTGCTATTTTTTGCCGTCTGATCATTAAGTCCATCTCTTGAACAATTACCTTAATTACTTAAATTCATTCGGTCTCTTATTGGAACTTTTATCCATTTTTAACATTCTAAATTCTATACAAACCCTCTTCACAACGTGCAACTGCCTTTTATAACCTAACAGTTACACAAACACGTGCTACATAACATCTGTTTAAATGTTATTACATAACTGTAATACATCACTTGTGTATAATTACAGTACAGTTTCTATTATTACAGTAGACTCGCGATTATCCGGGGTATAATTGGGACTGAGTCTATCACGGATAAGGAAAAACTCGGATAAAACAGACACTGTAAATAACAAAAACAAATGAGAAGTAAGTTTTGGTTAAAAAAACAGGTTATACATCAACAACTAAACGTAATTCAGTAAGAAACTTAAATCAAAATAAAAATCGGTACAGTATTCTTCCTTAAAATAACATTATTTTCTGAAAAATTCTTTAGTAAATTTCTGGGCTGAGATAGAAATGTCACTACGTACGGTAAAAAGACTAAACACGATAATTAACAAACAAACTCGACATTGAATTGCCAAATGTGCCTAACAACGAAAATAAACCTCTATTATACAGTATTCCTAGAATCAGTATTGGCGAAAAAGTATCACCTATTTCTCTTCCCTTAACCTTTGCATCCGCTCCTATTCTGATGTTTTTTTTTACTTTAGTTTTTTTAATGGCACTGCCTCAGTTGACCGGGACTCGAATAATCGTGTCAACTGTATTACCAAAATTTATAAATAATAATATTTCACTTATTTTTTTCATTTTAAACTTGTAATTCTACCATTATTTTATTTAAATTTATTCCATTCTGGCCTTTTAGCAGTCAAACAATTCAGTCTATCTATGGCCAATGCGCTTAATTTTGTAACACATATTATTGTTACTCACTGACTGGTAGAATATCTTTGTAATAACTAGTTGTTTCAACCATCAGCTGTTTCATGAACTATACACTGTTTCCTTCCGTTACTCTCAATTGTACACTTGTGGACTCGGAGAGTTACCTACAGAAGCTTTTGTTAATGATATTATTATATTAAGGTGAATATATTATTAATATGAAGATATGTTTACAAATATATTGTTCTGTTTAAATAAATAAATACGTGAACCTAGCTTAGATATTATTTACTGTAGTTATAGTAAAGGGTCAGTTTTTTTATATTAATTCGTAACGATCATCTTATATCATTGTACACCTGATAAGTTTCAAGTTATGTTATTAAAAACTAGCAATACTAACAACAATTATTACAAACGTTTATGTAAATTTCGAATGTATTATAAAAGGTCACAACGTGCACTTGTTCTTTAATTAAGGAAAAATACCGAAACCAAAGCAACACAAACGTTTTTGTGTAATACGCATGTACTATAATCGTTTATCGAAAAGGATAAAGAAAAAGAAAGAGACAGAAATAGATACGAAATTCGTTTGCTCATTTCCGTTACATATTTCCGTTTCATTAAAAAGGTTCGGGACACTTTTTCTATTCACTCGTCTCGCCAAAGCTAGCGTTAAAATCTTTCTATCAAAAATCTCAGTTGACGTTTTTTAAACTTTTAAAAGAAATTAATTGCAATATTAAAGAAACGAATTGGAGAAACTGCCAAGACTACAAGAACCACTTCTGCAACACTGAAAGTACGTAGTGCGTGTAAATAGAAATGCATACTTAATAAAGGTTACAGAATTACATAAGTTTGTTTATCTTGTAACTACAGTCAGTGATTATAAGTCGTGTGTTGTCGATGCAAACACGTACAGTTCTTGTAAGTAAAACACCGTTTCTAATCCACCGTTCAAGTCTCTCAACAATAATAATAGTTTATTGTGCGCGAAAGTGTTTATTAGAATCGATAATACCAAATGTCAACAATTTCTTATGAAATATGTAACAAGTATAATTATGTATAAGCATAAAGTTTATTAAACAGTTTTAATGATTATTTATGGCGTTACCCAGCAAAGATGGCTGAGTTGTTGCTAGTGTTAATAAAAAATGTTAATTTTATTTGAACAAAAACGCACAATATTGACCAAAAATTCCGTTATGGAAACTTCGTAATATCCTGTTTTTATTATTAATGTTTTAGAAATGTATAGCGGCACATTTTTTTCAGCTTCGAACGTAAAGAGCACAGCAGAACGAATTATCCTCTAGCTTTAATTTTACTAGTAGTTAAAAAGACAGTAGACCTCGCAGTATGTTCTGAATTAGTAGGCCTATACAAAGCGGTATACCACGACATCGGTATACAATTTAACCGGTAACCGTAATATTTGTGAAAAATGTTACTTGACCACCTTTAATGGAAATTTTAACCTTTTCCTCTACGAAGAGGTCGAAATTATGATAGGTGTTGCCGTTCAGCCCATATTACAGGAAATAGTCAGCAGCTACACTCGTCATCGATAAACCGAAGGCCGCCATCTTGAAACATAAGTGCGTGGAAAAAATCTTATACTTACTTCTTGTGTGCTTTATACAAGGAACTTTCGTTTCAAAACAAACGGTCAATGCGTTTGGCCATAACTACTTAAATACACAAACTAAATGCCAAACGGTCGAGCTAAAGCAAGGACCTCGCTTCGTGCGGTCAATTCCAGTTACTTCAAGTGATCACAAAGTATTAATGGTCAAGAATATTTGTTACTGTTTAGTAAAGTCGGCAGTTAACTAAACCTTATGCACTATATGATCAAGTAGTTATAGCGCAGGATTATGAGGATCTAGAGTATATGAGTAGGAAATTAATAGAGGAGTATGATATTTGGAGACTTTAGGTAACCTAAATAAAACGGAGTGCATGCGCATTGAAGGGCAGAGCAGGAATCTTCTATTGGAACACGACATACTAATCAAAGGCAGTATAACTTACAAGTATTTGGGAATGACAATGACGAGTGACGGACTCTTGGACACAGCGATAAAAGAACGGAACATCTTGGGTAGAAGAGCAATAAGGAAACTGAACTGCATCATTAGAGATCAACATATATCACAAATAAATAAATATAGAATATATAATACAATTATAAAAAATGTAATTTCACAGTATGGCCACTGAAACAAAAAACAGAACAATTTCTTGAAGCTACAGAAATGGACTATTGGCGATGCGCAACAGGAAGAGATTAAAAAAATTTAAGAAGCCGTCAAATCGTGGATGCGAAGCACACAATTGTAGACGGCATTAAGACAAAACAACTTCGATGGTTTTTTCATGTCCAAATGATGTACGAAAATCGACTTACCAAAGAGATTCTAAAATAGAAACCACATGGTCGCAAAAATATAGGAATATCGAGACTTAGTGGGACAGAAGGAATTGATAAGCAGGTGAGAGAGAGCAGATTGGACCAAGATATATGGAATGAGAGAGGAAAATAGAAGCTAGGAATGGGAAAATAAATGAGAAAGTTTTAAGCCGAAAACAAGAAGAAAATCGTCTGTTAATATTTTGAAAATTTAAAGCAAGTAACCTAACCTCGAATGTAATTAAATAGAGTTTTTATAAAATAAATTGAAAATATAACTTCAAAGTTAAATTACTTTGTCATATATGCAACGAGCATGTGTTACACAAAAAAGGAAGCCCCTTTGCCACAAAATGAAGAGAAACTATTTCATATGAACAGTATAAATAACAAATAAATCAAATTACTTTACCCTCATGTACATCCAGCTGAAATATTTAACAGGAAACAGAAATAACAGCTGTTCGGTATCCCTCTGAGGACAGTAGGCAACCGAAATGTTACATCAAGTTAACATAATTTGACTAGTTAGATATTTATTTTGTTCATATCAAATTATTTTTGAAGCGAAGCTTTTAATGTTAGATTTGGCGAGAGGAGTGAATAGAAAAAAAGTATCCCAAACCTTTTTAATGAAAAGGGAATATGAAACGGAAATGAGCAAACGAATTTCGTCTTTATTTCTGTCTTTTTCTTTCTCTTTTTCGGTAACAGTACACGAGTATTATAGAAAACGTTGTGTTGCTTTGGTTTCGGTATTTTTCCTTATTTGAAGAACACGTGCACGTTGTAACCGTTTATAATACATTCGAAATTAACATAAACGTTTGTAATAATTGTTGTTAATATTTCTAGTAACAACAACCTGAAACTTATTATGGCCTATCAGCTGTTCAATGAAATCAGCTGAGTGTTACGAATTAATATAAAACAACTGATCTTTTACTATAACTACAGTAAATAATATCTAAGCTAGGTTCACGTATTTATTTACTTAAACAGAACAATATATTTGTAAACATATCTTCAAACTAATTATATATTCAGCAGTGAGTTCATTAACTGCTTCGCTTCCGTCGGTAATTCCCTGATTTCCGTAAGTGTACTTTATTCTTTTAATTTTGTTACAAAGTGGTTTTCTTTTTGTATTTTTAAGTTATTGTATTGTTACAAATCATTAATAATGTTTAATAGTAGCATAACAACTAAATCCATTTACATATTTTGTAAGTACCATGCTCTTAAAAAAACATTGTCTTCTGAGTTTATGACCATATCTGTGACGTGAACAGGTATTTTTATGTATAGTTAAAAGTTTTGTAGATAATTAATAATCAGCTGACTCATTTTCAATATTTACTCAACTGATTGCACGATTTTCACTTTGTTTATAATCAATTTCCAATCGATTCTATGTCAATGTCGAACGTGCAGCTTGTTACCTTGATTATGTTTGTACACTTGAATGTTGTACAGTCGTACCTTTATGTAGGCAGTGCATATCAACAAAGCTGTAGGTAGAACGTACTTGTAGCGATAAAGATGGCACCGGCAGTGGGCGAAAATAACGTGTTTGTGAAACCGTTTAAAATTAGACGCGTTACAGTACACATCCGGTTAATAAAAGTTCCAAGTTGTAAAGCTGTTTGCAATAAAGCAGTTGAACATTTAAATACCAGCTCTGCAGTAGGCCTATAATCGATGACTCTCACTCAGTCTCCGCAACGGCTAGTAGCGTTTAAACAATAAATCGGAAATTATAAACTTCAGTGGTTTGGTTTTGTTTCCAGACCTAAAAATTGTAAATTTTGTCTTATAAAACACTTGTTTTTCATTACGCGCGTTCGCGTATGTGTATTTGAACGCGGGATTGTGCTGGCGCGAAGATGCGTTCACTTTCGTAATTTTGGTCCTATATGATATAAACAATATAAAAATCGATTTTGTTAATAGCTTGGACAAGTTTTTTTACAAATTTGATTTCATCATCGTTAACAGCGTTATAATGTACATATTTTCTTTTTAAATTTTTAAAATCGTTGAAATTAAGAAAATAAATTTGACAGCGGTCAGGGTTCATTTTTGTATTTTCAATGTAATTTAAAGTTCATTGCTAATTTATGCAGTTCTTAAGGACGATTTTGAAGGCAAAACCAGATTTACAAATTATTGTACGATAAAAGAAAAACAATGTTGGAAATTACGCAAGCGAGACAGCTGCGTGCAGCAATTACTGAAGTTTCCAAGGTTCGCTTCAATTCTTTAGGACCGGTTCATCGCTCCCTCCGAGTCCGAAGTCCTTCAGAAATAAACAAAAAAAGTCTGTTACTTGTTTGACCCTATGAATAAAGATTGGCTAAAAAACAAGGACTTCACGGTTTCTAATCAATAAATAAAGTGGTGCTGAATAAAAGCACTTCGCCTGGACATTCCACGCAGCCTTCGGGAGGATCTCGTCTTGTAATTTATTGGGCTATTAAATGGCGCAACTTGTTAGGACAGCTTCTTCAGCAACTGGTCCTTCAACCCAGACACACTTTTTGTCTGTTTACCTGTTACAGTGAAATACCATTGTCCGGATCTTGGAATTACGAATGCTATTTCTGAGAATAGAGTAAGGCCTGGTTGTTCCCTTAAGTAGTATGGTAAATTTACGGTTTAACTAAATGTAGGTTAAGGGCGGAAGACAGACCGTTAAATGAGGATAAAATCTACTCTTTAATAATAACAATTAATTTATCTGCTTTGTATTGTGCTTTGCTCAATTTTATACAACAAATATTTGTGTTAATGAACCAAAAATAAAAATAATGTATCACGTTTTAATTTCCTTTTTATTTTAATTACGGTAATTTGTTCGGTTCGAAAACACGCAAATTGACATAGTTGGTTTTTAATAACATAACCCAAAACTTATAGCCTATCAGCTGTTCAATGAAATCAGCTGATCGTTACGAATTAATTTAAGACAACTGAAATTTTACAATAACAACTATAGCTAGTTATTAACAACATAACCTAAAACGTACTATAGCCTATCAGCTGTTCAATGAAATCAGCTGATCATTGTTACTGATCTGTTGATAAAACAACTGATCGTTTACTATAAATTCAAATATAAATTTGTGCACTCACATCACGCGACGCGCAAAATCCAACGTCAGAACCAGCTCTAAAACATGATAAAATATGTTTTGAATGAAATAACGTTTCAGAATGGATTTTTATTATAGCACGTTGAACTGAAACTACCAACTCATAATACGTATTACTATTGAATATAAACGTACTGGAATGAGAGTTGAGCGCTCGCTGTTGGTAGTATCTTGCGGCAGAGTGATCATGTAGTTAAAGAAATAATAATATTATTTTCTCAAACGTCTCCAACCGTCTGTCCTTGCATTCGCAGCGTTCGTACCGGCAGATAGTCCAATTACGTAGACTTTAGCCGCTGATATCGAGCATGTTTTTGATAATGATGGATGTGCTTCTAGTGCGTTTATATTCAATGGTACTTCAATATGCACCGGAACTATAAAAAATATTTTAAAAATTCAGATACAAAATAGTATCACTAACTTTTAAAATAATAATAATTTTTGTTGTTGTTGTCCGTTAAACGCGAAAACGTTAAACCGGTGAAATAATTTCATTGAACTCGTGAATACAAAAAAATTTTTTGTGCCTCAAAATTTATTAATCGTTGTAACACAAAATGCACTTTTTAAAGCAACTTTAGCGCGTTTTTCCGATAAAGAACAGAAAAATTTGCAATAGGGAAAATATAGAACGATAAAATAGCAAACATTTTTATTACGGCTCATCCAAGTTTGCCAAATTTACTATAAAATTGGTCTGTACTCTTCGGAAAAAGAACTTAATAGGTTTGCCAAATTTAATAGTGCTTGTCCAACTATTAACAAAATTATTTTTTGTAACAAGTTTGAATAAAATCGGACCGAAATTCTACCGTGAGCGTGCTAGCACAACACATACATAAATAAATTTTAACGATCCCTCCAAAAGTGATCTAGGATCGCCGTCATTTCAAGGTCACAATTCTGAGTCTTGCAATGATAGCCTCTCATTTTCGAACTGAAGACGCTAATCAAGTATTTTTATCCAAATTTTCTATATCCAAGTTAATACAGTTTCAAACAGATTTCGGATAAACGAAACACTTTCTACAAAGCGAGTGAATTACGAGTTACGATTTAACTGTTCATAGCGTAACTAGTACAAGGACAGATGCATCTACAAACTGGTTTGCTTAATCCGTAATGCGTGTAATCTTCATTGCATTTATTGTGCCTCTTTCATTCAAGCTATTCATTAAAGTCAAGTTAATGTTATTGTAAGAAGAAATAAAAGAATTTTCAGACTGCTGGAAGAGGAGGTATATAAGACGATTTTGTAATACATGTAAAAATTATGCTGTGTGTGTGTGTGTGTAAAATTACATCATTTATCCTTTTGAGGTACGTCACCTTAATGACGAAAATTATTTTCAAATTATCCTTTAAAATTCATAAATGTATATCTTTTAAGCTGCGGACCTTGTTGCAATATTGAATCTATTACCAATTAGAATAATGTTAATTAAAATAAAATAAAAGTATGTTTGGTTTTTCAATTTAACAGTTTAAAAGTTTTTGTAGTTTTGCTGCATCTTTAAAAGCAAAAACTATATACAAAAAGTAAAAAGTACATTTTCACACTCAAAACCTTTAATTTGAAATATAAAACGTAACATCGTAACATTTTTTCCGGCGAAAAACCTTTAAGTTTATCATCGCCGAGGAGTGACTTTAATTATTTAATACAATTTTTGAAAACAAAGAAACAAGTCAAATAAAAATTTAAGACATTATAAAAACAACAAACAAAACGATAACAATACAAAAATAATTATAAATAAATAGTTTCTTAAAACTAGTTAACAATAATATAAATCTTAAAACAACATACACACAAAGTTAATAGCGGAGTAATCTGTATTGTTAATTAACATTAGTCTTCTAAATAATAGATCAGTGTTGCCAATATCCGCCTAATTACTCACAAACAGACAAAATTACCAGCTAATTATCAAAGTAAATAGTGCGCGCGTGTGTGTATAAAGCTAAAAATTTCACACAGATGTTGTTTAGGGACAACGAGTCTAAGTACAAATACTGCGGAGTTGGCGGATTCTTCACACCTTTCCCGTTATCTAATGGGGTGGTATTTTCTCAATTCAGTTATACCAACAAAGTGAAAAGATACATTTGTTCGCTATCCTTGGCACTGTTGCTGGTCTTCATGAAACCATTTCCTCTAAGACGTCCAAACACACCCTTCAAACCTTTAAAACTTAATTAAAAATCTGTATTTTTCGTAATTATAATAGTGAATTCTAATGACAATTTCATTTAGACCTAAGCAATACGGGTGCCCGAGGCTAGTTTGGTGTAGAACCTACCCTGTGCTATTTTTAAAACTAAACATCTAAAAATTAGCTGACTGGAACAGGAAAAGCCGCCTCGGTGGTCTAGTGGATAGCGTACTAGGCTTTCACCCCGAGGACCCGGGTTCGATCCCCGGCCCCAGGGCTTGGCATTTTCATACGCTATAAATCATCCCATCGTCTACATTAGCCCAAGTGTGCACAATAGTCGGACGTTAAACACCAAAAAAAAAAAAAAAAAAAAAAAAAAAAAAAAATGAACAGGAAAAGCGACCCGCGCAGGATTACATATAAAGATTACTCCGAATACAAATTGAGCCACAGAGTACAAACAATGTCAACACGTAAAGCAGAGTTAGAAGAGAAATGCGAGCAAAGTAACTGTTTTGATGATTTTTAGATGTCTCGGTGAGACCAAAATTACCCTGCTTTTTCATTACCCCCACGACTACCCGCAAGCCTCAAAATTTTCCTCCAATCGGCAACACTAGAATAGATTCGGTATGTCCGACAGACTCGTTTCAAAATGTGTCAGTGAGCCGGCTATGTTCGGTCCGAAGACTACCTGACTCATGTCACGTGACCCGGTTGCATTGTGTCGTTGCACTCTGGTTGCATCACTTTGCATTGCGTTGCATTACACTGTACTTAAAGTTAAAGAGAATTTCTGTTTCTTTTAAATGTCAACATAACAGTCCGGCTACAATTAGCTCGTGCTAAATATTTAAATGATCGAAGAAACCACCGTCACACTCAGTTTTACTCCAAAATAGGGTTGAATTTCCCCCAAATCGGCTGAGTTACTCAAAATCGGTTCATCAGATTTCGTTTAAAATTTGGCTATACATGAAGACTTGAAACTCAAATCAGTTTGCTAAATTCTAATTAAAAGAAATTTACAACGTAAATCAAAAAAGAAAACAAACCTGATGGTTTTACTCTTGACCACTATATGTCTTTATTTCAAATTTAATAAAATGACTTCAATTATGAAGCTTCGTCTACGATCAAAATCTGATGAACAGATTTTATGAATTGTTGTATTTTTTTAATATCTCCCAAACAGTATTTTTTTTAGGGATATCCGTTTTGTTTTGGCTACTTATTAGTAGTTCAAAAAACAGCAGACCTCACAGTAATTAATTAATTAATTGCCTGATTCGACGACAGCGCTCGTAATATGTTACTGCACCAATTTTATTGGACATTTTATGCTCTTCTCCACGAATCTGTCAAAATGATAATAGGTTTTGCAGTTCGGCCAGTATTACAGGAAATAACTAGCAACTACAATCGTCATCCTGAAACGGAAGTGAATGGGAAACAAATATTACACATAGCTTCGCATCAAATTTAAAAACAATCGATCAATAATTGCGTGACAAACAGAGAAACCAAATGACGAACATTGAAAACATCGATGATTGAAACGTTTCTAGGGAAATTAGATTTTTTTCAATGTTTGACAAATGAGTAGGCCTAATGCTAATAAAACTTATTTTTGAAAAATTAAAAATTATCTCAAAATATTGGTAAACCACACATATATGTCTAATTTCATAAAAATAAAAAAAATTCTGAGGCAACTATGGTTTATTTTTCGTTTTTAATTTATTCCTAAACCGTAAATTTCTTTTATTCTACTAAATTCTCATCATTGACTTCAGTTAAAAATCTCAATTTTGAGAAGTTGTGCTGAATATTCTGTGCACGGGGGCAAATCTAATCATAGGTCTTGTTTGGTTACGTATGGAGCAGATTTGAGCACACTTAGGGTTCGGTTATCGAAATGAATAGGTCTCCCCAAGGTTGTAGATTCGAAACTGACGTTACTGCCGTAAGCCTTACTGTTTCTTTTAACGCCTACTTATATACAAGTTTTTATATGCAAATTATAATTATATTATTGCAAATTATATTATTATATTACAAATTTATATTGATATTAGTATATATATATATATATATATATATATATATATATTAGTATATAATAATATATCAATATCAATTTGTGCACTCGTATCTTGTAAAATCCAACATCACAACCTTCCCTAAAACATGATATATGTTAAAAACGTAAAGGTGATAAGTCTGTGAGTGGTGAGATCTGACGGGAAGAACCCCAAGGTTAAGAAAAAAACCCTTTTAAATACTTTTTAAAATAGAATTTGAATAAAATCGTAATATTACTGAAAATTCTAAAGGTTTTAACTCATTTTAGGACATTTACTAAAAAATACGTAAATTTCAACACGATTTAAAATTGTTCTGAATTTCCTAAGCCTTTTTGAAAATCCTTAAAAACCACCTGGATTGAAATGTTTGCAAAATAAATTTCGCTTTACTTGTCTCTTTTAACTGTTAAATTATTTTAGATCAGGTGCATTAAAATAGCCTCAAATAATATCGTCAAAGAATCGGCTATGACACAATACTGAGGTATGTGGCGGTATTATAAACAGCTGGTTTTGGACAACAGCTCTGTCTTGTTAATATCACTTCAAGTTAAAAGATAAACTAACGTAAGAATATATAAATAAGAACTTATTATCCATTTTCAAATCGAAATTGTTTATACACTTGAAGAAAGCCACTGTGCAATAAGGGAAAGTTAATGCTTATAACGTAATGAGTTTGTTTTCTGATCACATACTGTGGCAAGCCGACTTTCATTCTCATAGGCATACATTGACAGTATCGGATTTACTTAGGCCCGTCGTGCAAAGTAAGCCAAGCGAGGACTTTGGATTATAAAACGTTGAATAAAATTATTTTTGAAAAAAACTTTCTTTAGTTTTAAAGGTCTCAAGTAAAAGAAAAGATTTATGCACTAATCATGGCATACAGCTGTCTCGCTGACGTAATGAAAGCGAATTTCCTAAGATATTATTTTGGTTATTTCACAATCATAATCAGCATTAAAACCTGCGCATTTAATACTTTTTAAATTACTGCGAAGTAAAAATACAAAAACGAACCCTGACCGCAGTCAAACTAATTTTTTCTTAATTTCAATATATTTTTTGACAATTCAAAATGATAATTTGTGTAGATTTTAACGATTATTACGATGTGGCAATCAGATTTTTTAAAAGGTTTAAGGCTAAAAAGTCGAAATATATTTAAGATTTGAACCTGCCGCCATTTTGAACATGTTGGACGGATTTCACTAGGCAACGAACTTATTCAAGGTATTACTAATATCGATTTTATGCCAAGTTTGAATCAAATCATACCTGTTTGTGTGTGTGTGTGTGTGTGTGTGTGTGTGTGTGTGTGTGTGTGTGTGTGTGTGTGTGTGTGTGTGTGTGTGTGTGTGTGTGTGTGTGAGAGAGAGAGAGAGAGAGAGAGAGAGAGAGAGAGAGAGAGAGAGAGAGAGAGAGAGAGATGGAGAGAGAGATGGAGAGGAGAGAGAGAGAGAGAGAGAGAGAGAGAGTGATGGAGAGAGAGAATGTCGATCTAGATCTAGAAACGTTTTGAGAAGTTGCTTCTATCAAATAAGAACTTTTAAGTAATTTTTCACTCGCTTTGACATATATTAAAACATATAAGTAGGCCTAACCCTAAAAATAAAAAAGTACACGTGTGGAACTCGGTAAGTTACCGACAGAAGTGAAGCTTTTGTTAATATCTTTGTTTAATAAATAATTAGTTTCAAGATATGTTTACAAATATCTTGTTTTGTTTAAATAAATAAATACTGAATTTAGCTTAAATGTTATTTACTGTAGTTATAATAAAAGATCAGTTATTTTATATTAATTCGTAACACTCAGCTGATTTCATTGAACAGCTGATGGGCTATTATATTTCCAGGTTATGTTGTTAAAAACTAGCACTATTAATAACAATTATTACTAACGGTTATGTTAATTTCAAGTGCATTATAAACTGTTACAACGTACACGTGTTCTTCAAATAAATAAAAATACCGGAAACAAGGCAATACAACGTTTTCATAAAATACGCGTGTAGTGTTATCGAAGAAGAGAAAGAAAAAGAAAGAGGCAGAAATAGGAAATAGAGAGACGAAATTTGTTTGCTCGTTTCCGTTTCATATTTCCTTTTCATTAAAAAGGTTTCTATTCACTTCTCTCGCCAAAGTTAACATTAAAAGCTTAGCTTCAAAAATACCTCTTCATGGTGTGAGAAAAGTATTCTTTATACAGTGAAAACGAGATTCTATCAAGTATCAGTGTTATGGCTTTTTCTATTTTAAAAGTTATTTATCCGTTCCCATTTAAAATACAGTATTGTATTTACAACATGTGTGATTTATAACGTGCACATTAACGAAAGACTTGAAAACTGGAGTAGGACATGCGTTCAACACATTACACAAGCTTGCCACACTTCAGATCATTAACTTATCTTCGCCCCTATCGTTATGTCTGAACAATAACAGCTTTACAATAATTAATAACTCGACCTTGAGGCTGTTTCTAACCGGAACCCTGCACCCACAGCCATAATAATATAAAATCTAAAGATCTATAACACAACTTTCTCTACAAATCGCCTTGATCTTAAAATTCAAGGTTATGTTTTGCCTGTAAACAATAGTTTGATGTTTAGGTATAAGTAACATTCATTTTATCGGAAATGCAGATCTTTCGTAAGCGATATTTAGTAATCAACCTTCGTCATATATTGCTAAAACCTTTGAGTAATGTATTTACAAATAAACTAAAGGTTAATTAACTCTAGATGGACCAAGATATTTTCGGTAACGCCCAAGACGAAGGTGGGCTTAAGAAAATGTCCACTATGAAACAGAGTTTTGAGAGGTTTTATTAATAAAACTAATATTTATAGAAAACATACTATCTACTAAAGAAATGCATCCAATTAAGGTTCCATAAAAGTATGATTTATATTTTACAAAAAATTACTAATTTGATGATTCTGGATCTGTTTTTTTTTTTTTACAATTGTAACAAGTATTTGACTTTCTCTGTGTTTCCCACAAACACATTTGTCACGTGAACAACAAACAATAGTTGTTTTACAGTTCTCCTTCATAAATAAGGCAGCAGTATAACACATTTGGCATGAATAAAAAATTGCAGGTGTACCAACTGTGACAGTGAAAAAGTGGTAATGCATATACGTTTAACTGTTATATAGAAAATTTATAAAAACACCTTTATTTAAAGTATTAAATTTTATTAAATACAATTATTTTCAAAAATGCTACTTATGATTACCAATATTGAAAAAAATTTTTTTTTACAATACTGTTTTTATTTTCAGAAAGTTTTTGAAAAGTGTGAACATTTATTGACCCTGCCTTGGTCCATCTAGGGTTAATTACTTAATAGCTATACTAAGCTAGAAGAACAAATCATGACAAAATCGAATTTGCTGTTATAATGGATGTGTAAACTTAAATTTAATACTTCAAATAAATAATATTGATGATTGTTTATGTCCAAATATAAAGAAAGTAAATAATTTTATGTATTTGGGAATAATATTTGACGAAAGAATGAAATGAAATGGCCACTTAAACAAATTGCAGCGGGAACTGAATTCATCTGTTTGTAAGATACGTTTCCTTAGAACTACGTGCACACCGGAATTAATGAGGCATTACTATGCATTAGTGCATTCCCGTTTGCAGTACACTTTGATTTGTTGGGCGCTGAGTGCATATTTAATTGTGTGAAAACGATTACTGCAGCTCAAAAACAAATTATAAAAGTAACGCTATTTAGATGTAAGACTGTTTCTTCTCCTGTACCACTCTTTAGAGATCTGCCTTTGTGATAACTTTAAAGTATTGATAGAATTTGACAAGAAAAGCGGTTCAGTACGTAATCACAACAGAAGACGAAATCGTGCGTCAACTGTTCAAAACTAAATTAACTGGACTTAATGTTTCTTACTATTTAGAGGGGAACATATCTAATATATTACTAATGGAAGTACAGAAGAGAAGGAGTTTGGTTCAGTTTTCAAAATCCTTAAAAATACGGCTCTATTCAATAGAAAATATTGAACTAATTTTAAAATGAGATTGATTTGGTTTTGGAATGTATGTTGTTACTTCTGTAAAATCTATTTTTAGCTTTTATTTGTGCACTCAACACTTGCATATATCTTCCAAATAGTTAATGGTATTGTAGCTGATATCCTTCTTTCTTTTTAATTAATTTATATATTAAAAATAAAGAAAGATGGTAATCTCTGCATAGGCTTATGTGCCTAATTTTTTTTTTTTTTTTTTTTTTTTTTTTTATTTAACGTCCGACAATTATGCACACTTGGGCTAATGCAGACGATGGAATGATTTATAGCGTATGAAAATGCCAAGCCCTCGCCGGGAATCGAACCCGGGTCCTCGGGGTGAAAGCCTAGTACGCTATCCACTAGGCCACCGAGGCGGCTATGTGCCTAAAGATGGTCTATTCTCACATATCAAGAAATGCAGTATGTTTTAATTCTTGTTGATATATATATATATATATATATATATATATATATATATATAACAAATATTTTATTCGTTTTGTAATTTAATATAAATCATAGTGAATTAATAAAACTTACGATTATAACCTTTTTAAGGTCCCCTGAATTCAAAGTATTTTTTTCTGGCTGTGTGTGTGTATGCGCGCGCACTCGTGCTTAGTAGATCACTAAAGAATAAACGAATTGACCGATTTTGGTCAAATGTTACTTCTTCATCGGGATATTTTTTTACATTTTAAAGACTGTAGCGTTAAAACATTTTAGACCAATCTGATTTTTTCAAATCATCTTCAGCCTTTTGATTAAATTCAGCACAAACTTTAAGTCAATATGTCCCGTAAAATCGGCAAAAATTTTTCAAAATTTTTTTCAACAGATTTCTCAAATAACGTTATCACTCAAAACTCATAACTCAAATCAGTGATACAAATTTTAAAAAAATTGTGTGAGTCAAAAATACACCTGATCGCCATCGGATGTTTTTCGAAACTTGTTAACTGAAAAATGTATTTTTGAATTACCCATAAGTTTTGTTTCACTTTGTTGTGAATAGAATTAAATGTGTAGTAGACAATGTAAGATTTTAATTTCTTCCAAAATAAAGTTTCTTTTCGTTATTTAAAACGCTTACCTGAAAATGACGTTTTTGTTTTCGAAACGTCATCGTTATAAAAAGTTAATGTTACAAAACATCCTTAATTTTGATTCAGTTTTGTTAAAATCTGACACAAAAATGATATCTTACCACCGATTATAATATAACGGTAATACAAAAATAATATTGAAATTGTAAGCCACTACGTAACAAGGTCTTGTGGTAGAGGACCTTGACTCAATTTGTGTTTTTAAATTAGCATATTCGGTCCGGTTCCTTACTTGAACATAACCTCAATCTCAGTGTCCTAAGAGCTTCAGCAAGGGGAGGGGAATGCTATTGGAAAAGTCATTTGGCCTAAATACTAATGATTTAATTACTCACAAAAATCGTTTCTGCCAAATAAATGTTTATAATCGCGCACACAGCTGTCTCGCTAACGTGTAAAAGAGAATTTCAAAAAGAAATTTTTTAATCTTTTTTTAAACTTTGAACTCACTATCATAAACAGCATTAAAATTTCCATATACAAGTACTTTATAAATTTTCAAATTGCATTGAACCCTGACCGCCGTCAAAACAAATTTCTCATTTTCAACGGATTTTGAAAATTCAAAACGCTAATTTGAGCAGTTTTTAACGCTGATTACAACAGTGAAATTAGATTTACAAAAATATTTCAGACAAAAGAGATATTATTTTTAAAGGTTTTAAACGGCCGCCATTTAGAAACGGTTAAACCGATTCGGCTAAACAACGAACTCTTTCAAGCTATTATCAAAATCGTTTTTTTCCAAGTTTGAATCAAATCGGACCAAAATTGTGAACGTGAGCTTGCTAAATCACACACAAGCGCGCGCCAGCACTCACAATGATCTAGAGGTCAGGATCGAACTTATTTCAAGGTACCGGGACTGGGTCTTACTATGATGGCCGCTTCAACAGCTCATTTTTCCAATGGGATTATTATTATTTCCTTCATTTCAAAATTGAACTTTATTTCTTTGAAATGTATTTTGTAAACCTACATTGTAAACTCATTAAAATGAGACCTCACCCATAAAAATCCACGACAAACTGCAGAATGAGTTCTGAATTCAGAAATCGGTTTCGTCTTTTAATTACAAAAAAAAATGTCTAACTTTAAGTAATATAAAGAGAGACATGCAGACTTGGCAAAGTATTTTGTACGTAACTATGTAAAGGATATTCTGGTCACCAGAATCGAAAGTGAAATTTTAAAATTAATATTTTAGTTTGTCTGTTGAACTGACAGTCCGAAAGATAATCGATTTTGCTCAAATATAATATGAGGTTTTTTGTCTATTGATCGTGTTTTTTTAGCATAATATTTGTCAAAAGAAAAAATAACTTCCTTCAAGCGCCAAAATATAACGTATAAAGATCGGGAGGAGAGAGAGAGAGAGAGAGAAAAAAAAAAAAAATTAGAAGTTATGGTTTTTATCGAGCAAATTGAAAGCACAAAATAAATAAATGCTACAATCTGATATCGTTTTTTATCTATTTTCAAAATGAACGTGTGTTTTACATCAGTATGCGTGGTAATATTTTACTGTAAAGTTTCCACTTACCTTTTAAACGGTGGAGATTTTTTCTCAAGAGTCATACGAAACAATACAACTGTTATTGCGCATGCCTAGAGCAGTTATAAAAACAAAAGTCAACTAACTACGAACATTTGGAAATTGTAATCGATTAAAACAGAATGAATCAACAGGAAATTTGTTATTGTAAAGTTGGTAAACATTTTGTGCAGATGAATGGATCGTGGCAATGATGACTTTGACCAGGATTGCGGATGACCTTGACGGGGAATCACTGACATTTGACGACCAGAGTTGCATAACGCTTCATCACGGCTCGGTTTTATAAGGACTTTCACTTTCATCTGCTCGTCGGTTTCAAAGGATTGGCAACACTGTATTTGCAAGGAACTGTCGTGCCGTTCGACATTCCGAATGTTAATCTTTGAATGTTGACATTAATCTTTTATAATAATGTAGAATGTTAATGTTCCGTCACACGAATTCTTATTACGTTACAAATTATAAAAATAGCTGGACGTTTAAAATTAAAATAGCAACAAATATTTTCACTTAAAATCGATGTTATTTTAAAACGGTCAGAAGTACACTTGTCGTACCGGAAAAACAATGTGGAACTAGTAAAGTAAAATTCCCGGGAATTTAAAACTCTGGGAAAATTCCCTTTAAACATTAATTATAAACAAATTTAACAAAGTAAAAAAACTAGCAATAATCCTTTCTTATTTGTGGAAATAAGTCTAAAACCAAATTTAAAAAACTTAAACCCGAATTGACTTACACTGTTATTAATTCTTGATGATTTAATAATGTAAACATATCGTATTTGTAACCGATGAGTGCATAAGACGATAACAGTTAAAACGAGTGCATGCAGTTATCATAGAATGTAGTGTCTGAGATGTTGAAATGTCAAAAAAAAAAAAAAAAAAAGAAAAACAGAACAAAACAAATCGTACTGTTTAAAGTTTTATAAAGGTTAAAATGACCATAAAAATACAAAAAAAATGTAATTACTCATTTTATATTTAACCTAACAATACTGTTTGGTTTTGTTGTTTTAGGTCTTGGCTGTCCTGCTTTACACTTTCATGGCCTATATTTAATGTGAGACCGTGGTACTTACCGTACAACTTAGAGTCAGTAAGTAGGAAGTCAATATTTTTAAGTAAGAAAGACTAGAGGCTGCACAAGTTCACTGTGTCAAATACGTCTTACTCGGCAACTTGGGAATTCGGAATTGGCAATTTATAAATCGAAATTTTTTATTTGATTTGTAATAACAACATATACATTACAAATATTTTTATTAATTTTCTAGTATTAAAGTGCAATTTATAAGCGGTAGAACACAAGTAATTACTTAAAACCTAGTAATACCTAACTTCTTTATATAAATTCCACTTTTTGGGAATTTAGGAAAATATTCCGGTTTCATAAGTTCCTTTCCATGGAGCATATTTCAGACACACATTACTATCTGAAACGACTATTTTTTTTAATTTGCTGACGAAAACTCGAAAATGTAAATAGTTATTATTAATTTTCCTACAAAAATGTATTTCATATTTCGTGCACTGAGATTGCAGGATTTGTAGGGTTTTTATGGAAAAATGTCTTAAAAATATTATTCTGAACATAAATAGTAGGATAAGTGGTTAAAGTGGTTTTGAATACAGATGTTATCAGCAAAATGCCAGTTCTGTTTGTCCGTCCTTCCTTCCGTCAAGTCTCTATTAACGTATTTGGTGGAAACATTGAATAGATACTTTATCTGTTAACCATTTTGTTACGAATTTATGAACCGTTTTAAAGCTTGCCTCTGTGCTTGTGTGAGGTAGGCCTATTATTATTGAAAATTTCAAACTGTAAAATTACTAATATATCCTCTGAATGTTTAAAACTTCTCTAAAAAGCTTCTTGGAATATTTATAATTCCAAAAATGGACACAATTAGAATAATTATTTCTAAGCATTGCTTAATTTGCTTAAAAAATTTTACAACATTAAAAAAAATGGCTAGTAAATCATAATTTATAAGCTTATTAGTTTTTGAATTATATCGATATAAAACTCGACATGTTCATCGCAGAAATACATTAAAAACTATAACGAAAGTTAAGTATGTAAAATGTTTCGATAAATTACAAGAAAGTTTCGTAATAAATCTTTATTTCTTACGAACGTTTACATTAAGTTTAATGAATGTACTTAGCAATAAAACACTTTGTAGGCTGTTATTCTAAACTTAATTTACAGAACAAAGTGTGTGACTTCAAGAATATAAAACATTATCTAAAAAGACAGCTTCAAAGCTCAAGGGATGCGTGACGTAAAACAGGGGAGACTTTAACGCTCGGTCATATCCTTAGGCCGTTTTGTAAATTCACCAAAACTTGTTTGAACGGTTAAGTTCTTTTAACCGATTTCTGTATGGAAATTTCAGTTGCGAGGGCTCAAATGTCGATTTTCACCACGAAATGCAATAATATCAGTTGACTGAAAATGTTTGCAATGGTTGTGACTAATTTTTCAACAGTTCAAAAACAGACCATCAAAAAATCTTCACGTAAATGTTAGGGGTGACAGAATTGTCCATGTTGATACGTCAGGCTGAGGGTTCATTTTCGTTTTTTTAAGTTTTAAAACTTTTACACTGAACTGTAACTTGATTTTATTTCAAACATTTTATACGTCAGTTATAATTCGACAAGACAGATTTAAGAAAATCTGTTGAGACTATTTAAAAAAATCGAATATCTTAGATTTTAAACAATTCTTTGCATTTTTTTGCTGATAGTTTTTGACCTAATTTGTAAAGTGAGAAAGGGCCTAAACATATTACTTGAATTCTTAAGGATCGTATTTAAATTAACTTTGATTATTTTTATAGCAACGCAAGTTTTATTTTTCAGAAACTTTAATTTTTATCATTAATGTAGTCTTCTTTATTTCTGCTAGAAATATAATTATTTTATTGAATACATCTATCTTTCCTATCTTTGTTATTTTTTATTTGTTGACGAGTTTCGATTTACTTCCATTATCAAAACAAATTGCTGTATAGTAGATTTCTTATTAAAACAAGAAATATATTGTATTTAAACTAAGCATAACTACATTATTTTGAATTTCAATCTACGTGTTAAACGTAATTTCCATATTATTTTAAACTTCAAAAATTTAAGTCAAAATTTTTGCTTATATATTAATTTTACTTTTTTTCTAAAATCGTGAGGATAGCACAAAAACTAAAAAAATTTTTAATTATTATTACCGTTTATTCGTAAATTCCTCATCATTTTTGTATAAGGAAACAATGCACAAAGTTCCTAGAGTATGGATCTTGAAGAGGCACTTTCAAACGAGAGTTGTTCTGTACTCTCGAAACATCGTGAATTGTTTCTATGATGACAAATATCGAAATAAACATAAATATTCTATCAAGAAGTAATTTTATAAACAGATATTTTATTGTTTTCTAAAGTTTTGTTTTAATAATGTTTTTATATTTCTAACTGTTAATGAAATATATTCAAAAAGTGATAATAGGCCGCCATTTTCCAATATAGCAATCCTAGCACTGCATGTACGAGTGTTGATTTTTGATATATTCTTACTGCACTCTAGCATTGAGTCTGTAATACACAGAGTTCCAAATCAAAGTTAAAGTTATCAGAATAAAATACACGTAGTACCAACATCCGACAACAGAGCGCTCTGAACTAGTTTTTCTATTACCCATCCTTAGGTCTATAAATTGCTACAGTGTCGTGAATTTGCTCTACACTGTCATTAAAATGTCTAATTATTATCATTAATGAATAACTAATAGCCTAATTGTATTCTCAAAAGCTAATCTAAAAATGTATGGTTCATTTCCCTTCCGATAGATAGCGTTCTATATTTTCAGACACAATTTCCTATGCAGTGAAGTCTGTAGGTTACGTGTTATAGATACGCAAGGGTATTAGTACTCAAATATGAGGAATAGAATATTTTAAGCAACTGTTTCAGATAAACCGCTAATATGACTAGAATATAATAAAAAAAGCTTTCGTCCTAGAGTTTGTAAAGTTAGAAAGGGTCAAAACATGTGAGTATTTGAGTTTTAAAGGATTTTAATTTCAAAAATCGTCAGCTCTGTTTTATAGAAGTGTGTAATTTTAATTTTTATTACGGCAAACATTTTTACCTTTAATTTGGAAGCGAGAACGTTGATCTTAATTATAACAAAACATTTGTCCACTTTTGAAATTTAGCTAACCTAAATAACAGTTTGTAGTAGCAGTGAAATTTTCCAATTATAATTATTCATGCAATGAATACCGAATACAAACTCTCTGCACCCAACTTTGTAAGGTAACGCTAAATAAAATGTAATACGGACTTAAAACAACAATTAATTTGTACAACAAGAGATGTGTAACGATTACAAATAAACATTTACAATTTAACAGTACCATTAACCAGCTATCAGCCAGCTGTTATTAGCGCAACATCTGTTTAATGTCTGTGTAAACAAAATTACAGCTGTGAGATTAATGTGAACCACTGGTACATTAAACGAGGTTAAATCAGTGTTTTGACTTTAACAGATAGTTGTAAGATCGATAATTACACTGAAACACGTGATCGTTAAAAATAATTAGATTGATTTTATTTTATATGAAACAATACAGGAGAAATAATTGGGAGTAACATTTGCACTGATTTTCCACATTAAATTAAAATATTTTCAAGGCTCTAAATTTACAAGCAATGAACTTTACAAAACGTACGTATTTTTTTCCCCAAACATCCGATTCGATATCTATCGAAAACATATGTGCGATTTTAATCGGACTGTGCCCAAATTTTGTTCGTATAAGAAAGTTCACAATTCAAAACACTTAAATTAATAAATAAATTCACATATCCAGGATAAATTGAAAAACATTAAATAAATGAAGAAATCAACAATTTTTGAGATATGAATCTTGTTACACGATCAACAATTAAGGGGTAGAAGGAAAATAAGGCCGATTTCTAGGTATTTTTATCTATAGATTCCCCCTACATTTCACTATAAACTAATTAAGAACGTCAACAAAAATATTTTCTAATTTTTAAGGATTTACCAGTAAAAAATTGGCTTTTCAATTGTAAATTATCTCGAGATAATTGCACAATGTAAGTTACATATGCTGAATTTCATCGGCATAACAAATTAATTAATTTCCAGGAATGTGTATTTTGGAGGAATGTCTAACGCGCGCGCTCACCACACACACACACACACACACACACACCAATGGCTTCCATAAACTGTCTGTCTGTCCGTCTGTATGTGGGTAAAGGACGATTAGTATTCATATAAATGATCGAACACTGCAAAATTTGTCAAACATTGCCGTTTGTAGCGGCCAAACCCAGGAAAAATATTTAGAAATAGTAATGAGGTTAAACATGAAGAGAAAACATATTCTTTTTGAGCGAAGCGAACTATTTGTATCAACTCGACCGTTCAGCGTTTGGTTTGTGTGTGTTTATTACGCAGTTTTGGCAAAACGCATGGACCGATTTTTTAAAAATTTGTGATGGAGGTACCTTGTATAAAATCTGAACGACTTGTGTAAGATTTTTCCCATATACTTCTGTTTCAAGATGGCTGCTTTGATTTAACGATGATGAGTATAAGCAGTTTCGGTCAAAAACACTGACCGATTGTTTTAATGTGGTACAAAGGTACCTTGTATAAAAATTGGTAGGTACCAAATTTTAAAAACAAAACAAACAAAACAATCGGCCAATGCGTTTTTCCAAAAATGCGCAACAAACACACAAACCAAACGCCGAAAGGTCAACTAGATACAGAGATCGAGCGAATATTTGACCTTTATATTGCCGATAGCTTGAAATATCGAATTTATAAAAACAAATAGTAACATATAAAAAAGTTCATGCATTTTTCGTACTACTAATTTAGCTTAGCAGCGCCGCCACCTTACTTGGACACATGCAATATGCCCGCTAAAAATAGTACTGTTTATTGGTCGTACAACACAAAACAAACTTCCAACTGTTTCAGAAATGCGTACAGTAATGTAAGTCAGATGTTGAAGTTTTGTAATGAACACATGTTACTTCTAAATTTGACATTGAAAGTTATTTACATTAAGGATTGTTAATCTACTGACAGTTAGACCAACAACTTGGATATATATTCAAAAACATTTAAGGAAAACTAGACCACTAATTTCTTCTTCTTTTCCCTCTTCTCCTTCGTCTGATTCTTCTTCTTCATTTGCTTCTCCTCCTCTCCTCCTTCTTCTTTTTCATCATTATCATCATCATATTCTTCTTCTTCTTATCCATCGGCTTCTTCTACTTCTTATTCTTCTATCTACTCCATCTGCTTCTTTTTCTTCTTCTTCTTCTTCATCTTCTCCTTTATTTGCTTCTCCTCCTTGTTCTTCTTCTCCTTCTCTCTTCTTCTTCTTCTTCTTCTTTTGTTGCCTATTCGTTCCGACTGTTGACAATCATCATGGATATGATAACTTTGTTCACGTCTTTTTTGAATAGTTTGGTGTTAGTTTTTGAGAACGTTTTTAAGCCGCGATATCCTTTTTCTTCCTAGCCCTCTTTTACCACTAATATAGTTTCACAAAATTCTTTTATTTAGTGGAATATGTTTCGCCATGAGTTTCACTGTCTGAGGATGCCTTACGGCGAAACATATGTCATTGAATAAAATAATTTCGTGAAACTATATTAGTGTCCTAACTTTACTTGATTTCACGCAGTTGCACCAAGTAGCGACTGTGTGTTCGATAAATATTAATAAAAAACTGTAGTTAAAAACTATTTTATCAATTTTAAACGCGCTTAAAAATAATTTTTAAGAATCCAAATTAGGCCAACTTATCGCGATCAGTTAAAGTATTATAAAGCGAATTTCTACAGGAAAATTTGCTTCGGATTGAACGGTCTTCATCGTAAGGCACAAATTAGAAAGTATGTAAAGAGCACCGATCCTGATCTCTAGAACTATTTCTTTAAAAAGGCACTGTAGCTTTCGCACTAAAAATCTTAAAACAATGGGGTAAACAAATGCCTATAGGCAGCAAATTTACTAGTAATATTTTATCTTATACTTCTTTTTTAAATTCCGGTTTCACCGTCATAATCAGCATTACAATCTGTATATATCTGCACTAAATACTTTTATAGTACATTTAAAAACAAAATGAACCCTGGTCGCCGTGAAATTCATTTCCATAAATTCAACTGATTTTGAACATTCGAAATATTTTTTTGTGCAATTTTTAACGCTGGTTACAATGGTGAAATTAGCATTTCAGAAAAAGGATAAAGACTATTTCCAATTCACATCCTTCATTTTAAGTTGGCGGCCTCTGATTTACAATAGCTTTCATTGTTTTGAAATTTGATACGAAGGTACCTTGTACATTTACTTCTGTTTCAAGATGGTGTCCTCTGATTTAACGATGATGAAAGTACGAAGTTTTGGCCAAACGTACTGATCGATTGTTTTGAAATTTGGCACAAAGATATCGTGTGTAATGCTCAAATGACATATGTGTGACATTTTTGGGCATTCACTTTCGTTTTAAAGATGACGGCTCTGATTTAACAATCACAAATGTGCGCAATTTTAATCAAACGTAGGCCTACTGAAAATTGGTTTTGAAATTTGGTACAAAGGTTCTTTGAAAAAGGCCGAAAGACGTACTTGTAAGATTTTTTCCCATTCACGTAGCCTTCGAGATGACGGGCTCTGGTTCAATGTTGAGAGTGTAGTTACTGGTTATTTCCTGTAATACTGGCTGAACGGCAAAACCTATCGTAATTTTGTCCACTTTGTGGAGAAAGAGCATAAAATACTCAATAAGGTTGGTCCAATAACATTTTTTCGTAAATAATACGGTTACTGGTTAAATTGCTGGAAAATATTACTATAGTATCAGAGAGTTGGTCAGGAAGTGCGAGGAATAATGTTTTTTGAAATATTAGTAATTTAATTGAACTTGAGAAAGTTTGTACAATGTGTATACTTAATTTATTATTTTTTGCAAAGTGTAAAATATCGTCAAAAAATAAACTTACTCATTAGGCGCTACAGAGTCGTGCTCGCGTGAAACAGTAAAGATTCGTCGGAGGATATGCATTTACAAACACTCGATATACATTATCTTTTGAAATCAGAAAACCTTGTTTAGTTGCGCTTAACAATCGACAGGTAGCGCTGATCGTCACACATACATACCCTTGAGAGAACATCCCCCCGAGCTAATATTGGGCGGAAATTGGTAAACCTATATACATGATTGTGTTTGTGCATTGATGCGTGCAAACATTGTACAATCGTTCCATTGTAAGCCAACTGCTTCAAATCAACGAAGGATGACATCGGTAATGAAGGTAAGTGGCCTATGGATTGACAGACAGTAAATTAGCTATTGATCTTCATTGATAGCCACGGTTGTTGAAATATCTTAAACGTAGATTGGCTGTACAAAAGGATTCGACGAATAGTCTGTTTTTTTAAATGGTCACTTATGGAATATTAATATTTTATTATTGTTTATTGGAACATTTGTCATCATTTGTACATATGACTAAAGAGGTATGCGGTACATGCATTTTTAGGTCAGCACAGTTTTATTGGTTAAAAACACTGTTTTCAAAATAAAATTTTTAAAAATCAAGCATCTAAGGGATAAGAAGAAACCACACCTTCATAAAATATTAACTAGATTATCTTATTAACATTAACACAATGTATACAAATTAATACAACAATAAATAAACAGCAATACAAAAAATAGCCTATATACAATTGGGTAAAACTTATTTTTTCGATTTTCGTAATTTTTGGCCCTAAACGCTTGATTATATGCCCAATCTAGGGGCTCGGATCTTTATTTATTTAAAAACTGCAAATATTTAAGTACAATATATAACAAAAATGTTGGAATATTTATTAAAAACATAGTATATTTACTAACATTTTTTTAAATAAATAAAACCCCACTAATGATACAACTTACAATAAACCAAATTCATATTAAAAATCATTTGTTGACACTGTACAAAAATATTTTTTTTAATGATCGAAACTAAAACTTCTTCTAATATCTCTAAACAAAGCTCTATTGCGGAAAGCTTCTTTCCACATCACATTAAGCGTATTTAAACTTTGAAATATCTGAAGGGCTTAAACGAGTCAAAATATTCATTTCCTTCTTCCTTTTCTACATTAAGGATCCGAAGAAGCGTGTTTCTGATCCGCAGTAAAGTTGAATAGCTTGGATTTTTGTTTAATACCGCTTCAGATTTTTGATTGATTTTTATTCTCCGATTTTACCTGGACATGATTTAAGCTCCAATCAGAACTGTGGTATTAGCTTTAAAGTACTTTTGAGAACAATATTTTTCCATGTGTTCAATTATCGTTGCGATTTCTTTAAAGTTAGAAGTTAAAAGGCAAGGTATTTTTTATTGTTTTTAATTTTAGTTGTGAAGGAATGGATGCGTTCATTACTCACTTCCCTTTTCATCTGCCATCAGTAGGCCTAAAGTTCAGTTATAACATAGGTTCATTGGAAAATTGTATTTCCATTTATATTCTCGAATTCTGTGTATATTATTTTTTTTAGGAAAAAAATACAAAATAATTAATTATATTTATATGCTTATTTATCCTCAAAAATCACAAAATATTTGCTGAAATTTGAAAATCTTTATTTGAATAAAGATCCGGGCTTTAGTTTAATAAAACAAAATATAAAAGTGCAAAAATTACAAGAAGTTGGAACAAAAATCAAAAATCAAATGACGCGCGTAACCTAAAAAATTACTACTGCGCGAAAGTAACTAAAGTGTTTTTCGTAGTGAAAACGATTAATCAAGTGCGTATAAGTAATAGTGAAAACAATAGAAACTTTTTAAAAAAATTACATGAACCTAACGCGGTTTTGTATGAAAGTAGTATTGCTTGAAAAACTTAACACGGTTTTATATGAAAGTAGCCTAGACGTTGCGTTATAAGCACGCCGATTGCATTGATGTTAATATTTCCTTATCAATTTTAAAATTATCGCAGTACTTCGAATACGAATACGATTCTTTAAAGATGCCGTGACTATAAGAAAATCGACATCACGACCTAAACCGACAAAAGAGGCAAACCGCAAAGATCACAATACACGGCTGTCGTGCTTTAACGAACGTATCTGTTTATCACTAGAAAGACCGATGAATTTACTGAAGAAGATTGTGATAACGCGCATAAACACTATCTCGGTGGCGATTATAAATGGTATGTATATAATTAGTTATTTATAAATTAAGCGTATATATATATATATATATATATATATATATATATATATATATATATATTTGTGTTTAACGTCCGACTATTGTGCACACTTGGGCTAATGCAGACGATAGGATGATTTATAGCGCATGAAAATGTCAAGCCCTGGCCGAGAATCGAACCCGAGTCCTCGGGGTGAAAGCACAGTACGCTATCAACTAGGCCACCGAGGCGGCGTATATATATATATATGCTATATATAAATTTATGTACGTTTCAGTACACTCATTAACCAACAAAATTAATTCATCGGTTTCAAAATGGCGGGCATTTATAATCTTTACAAATCTATAACTTTTTGTCATGTGATTTTATAAATGTGATTATATCATCGTAATAAGCGCTAAAAATTGCATAAATCTGCATAAAAATTGCATAAATTGAATTTTTGAAATCCATTGAAATTAAGAAATTAAATTTCACTGTGGTACGGGTTCATTTTCGTCTTTTCAATTCAATTTAAAATCATGATTTGAAAAAGGGTACGATAGAGAAAAATACTTTCGCAAATTCCAGTCAGCGGAACAGCTGCTTGCGTTTATATATATATATATATATATATATATCACATTATACATATGTGTGTGCTATTTTATTACTGTTCTACTATAAACTAAATAATAAATTATTTGTGTTATTGTGTATAAATTATTGTGCCACACACTAATTCTAATATAAAGAATAACGTTTAAAACCTTGTAAACCGTTTTCGAAATAACAATTATACAGTGATTACGGTCACAATATTGGTAAAAAGAAATAAACAAGAAGAAAGGTTTAACACATTTAGTCAAATATTTTGCACGTTCTTAATGTCGTAAATACCGAGTTAAACAAAACAAAAAATTAGTATAAAAAGGAGCGTTAATCTTTGCAGTTATTATTAAAGAATTTTAACACACACACACACACACACACACACACACACACACACACACACACACATATATATATATATATATATATATATATATATATATATATATATATATATATATATATATATATGTGTGTGTGTGTGTGTGTGTGTGTGTGTGTGTGTGTGTGTGTGTGTGTGTGTGTGTGTGTGTGTGTGTGTGTGTGTGTGTGTGTGTGTGTGTGTGTGTCTGGTGTGTTGTGTGTTTGTTTGTTTCAATCTGGGTCTTACTATGATGGTAAATCCAATAGCTTTTTTTTCCAATTAAAATTCGTAAATAATTAATTCTTAAATAAGTATTGTTCGATTCAAACAAGATATCCTCAAACAAAGACAAGCACGCGGTATTTTATTGTTGGTAAAACTGCGTGTTGACGACACGTGGCCCATTACCAGATGTACTTTTTATTACAAAAACAAAAACAAAGTAATATTCTCAACAAAAACTATTCCAGTAAAGAGAAGCAATTTATAAAAAGCAATTAAGATAGGTCAGAAGCCAAGTTAATGCAATGACATTTTGTGACGTAATTGCTTTTAATGAAAGCGTTCAAAGAAAGACTTCAATATCGCTGATAACAATTATATTATTATCGCTATTATTGGCGAATTCGTACTGGAAAATGGAGTGGTCATCATTGTAAGACCCAGACCTTGGAAGTGAGCGCCGATCCTGACCTATAGTTCATTTTTTTGAGGGTTGTCAAGCGCGCGTGCGCGCGCGCACACACACACAACTGTGCCAGTACACTTACATTCGCAATTTTATTCATATTCGTTTCAAACTTGGCACAATAATCGTTTTTGGTTATAGCTTCGACAAATTTGTTAAGCCACAAAAATTCTTTTAATAATTTTAAAAGTAGCGGCCATTACAAATTGTTTAAAATTATTAACTTTTAGTCTTAAATATTTTTGAAAATCTAATTTTACTGTCGCAATAAGCGTTAAAAACTGCACAATTCAGCATTTTGAGTTATCAAAATTTATTGAAATTAAAGAAATACAGTTTGACAGCATGCAACATGAAAGTTTAAAGTGCTAATATACGTAGATTTTAATTCTGTTCATGATGATGAAATCACGGTTCCAAAAAGTAGTTAGTATAAATAGAATTACTTTTGGAAATTCGCTTCTATAACGTCAGATAGCGATTACAGTACTTGATATATTGAACTGTAACGATTTTTGCACTAAAAGGACTTACAGAAAGATCATTCTAACTTTCGAATGTAATTTAACATATTTTTCCCTACACGAAATATATAAATATTTAACTAGATCAAAAAATGTTGATGAATGTTTTGGCCACAAAAATTACTTTTTACCCGGAAGTAGATCTAACTGTGGACGTGCAGGCGGCTAAAAGAAGACCAAGATAGCTTGTATCACGAAACTACGTTTTAATTTTAATAAAGCTTAACAAATCGGTAACGTAGATTTAAAAGTCCTTATTTCTCAAAACAGGCTAAACAGATTTTGCTCAAATGTTTGTGTGCGGTGTACCAATACTTCAGAAAATATAAATTTTCGATCCAGCAATAAAACATAAAACCATTACCTCTGAAAGGTTTGAAATTATTATTTTGATCCATAATTCGAGCTGAACTTATTTTTTTTCCGATTTTAAATTTAACGTAAAATATTTTGTTGCGTAAAAACCTACAACCGAAAAAAAATCACCTCGATACCTTTCCTTTCGACACGAAAGACAGATTAAAACAAAGTTGGCTAACAAACAATTAATATCCCGTCTTATCACCAGACCTATTTGCTGAGGCAATCAAATTAATTAGTGCTATAAACAACAGAAGGTCGACGAGATCAAACAGGCATCGACAGATGTAAACAGCTGTTTATCCATTGTTCTATTATTGGCCTACTACACAGTTATGTGCGGTTTTGTTGTATGTTAAATAAAGTGAAATAATTCATTTTGTCTTTTAACGAAATTTTAGCTGTATTATAAGTTCACAAATTAATAATAAATATTAATTTATTTATATTTCTAGGTACGGTTTAAATTATAGTACTGTAATTTAGCTAATATAGATGAATATCCATGATTCGCTGTATTTTAATATGTATTGTTAATGTAAATGAAAAATATTGAGGTTATGTTAAATCGATCAGACAATATAATCGAATGTAATATGAACAGAACAATCGATAATTCAGGCAGACCATGAAGGGCACTGTACGTTTTTGCCAGTCTGGCCCTATACAGCTGCATTGTAATAATTAATAATTAATTAAGCAATTAATACTTCAATTGACGAGTGAAATTTCAAAAAAAACCTGATCCAGTATCTTAAGTGTATAAAGAAATATTTCACGATAATTCACGCAGTAGGAATTGTCTACTCCGGACATATATACATATAATTTTATAAATATAGATTAAAGAAATGATGCTAATAAAGAATGTATCGTATACCAGATCCCATTTATGGTCTTGTTAATTGGGCAAAAAAAAATTCTATTATTGAACCAAAAAATAACGTATCACGTTTTCTTTCCTTTTTTATTTTAATTACGATAAATTGTTCTGAAACACGACAAATTAACATAGTTAGGTCTTAATAACCTGAAACTTATTATAGCCTAACAGCTGTTCAATGAAATCAGCTGATCGTTAAGGATTAATATAAAACATCCGATTTTTACTATTACATATTTATCAAAATTTAATGAACGATTAATTTCATATATTTACAATGGTCAAACGTCTTCGTAGTGTCCGAAGTGTAGTGGTTATCACGTGCGCCTCACACCCATACAGGAGATTTTAATTATAATTAATTTAATATAAGGCTTGCGTTGTGCAAAATATACTATTATATCAATATACATTTGTGTACGCGCGTCACTCAAAATCCACTACAACCAGTCCTAAAACGTAATATGTATTAAAAGAAAAAAAACAATTGTTTGGAATATTTAATTTCTGCCTCTCTATCGTTTTGAGTTGTTTTCTAAAAACATTGTAACTCAAAAATTAATTGAAATATTGTTGTCAAATTATATTGCCCTATGTATTATTAATCTATAGTGTTTTTTCTTAAGACCTATAGGTTTTAACTTAACCCTTTTTTTTGAAGTGAATGAACTTCTATAGGCGCGCCTGATGAACACAGTTTGTATGTACATAGATACAGAAACTAACGCGAGCACAAAACTCGCATAAAAAGTGTATATTTAATACATATACAGTGTGTTTCTCATAAACCCTGAAAACTTCGAGAAATGGTTCCTAGGTCAATACAAGAAAAAATGTTATATAAAGATGGGTCGTAAACTCATTCGTTTTCTATTTATAAAATTGATTTTTTTTTCAGTTTTATGTATACACTTGATGCATTTTTCGACCTCTACACCAAAAATTAGTAAAAATATTCTGCTAAAACATACACAGCTAGTTAGAAAACAAAATTCTGAAAAATTGATTTTATGTGCCAAAATTTTGATTGTGATTCATTGATATTACTTCAAAAGTTAAAATTTGTAAAACAATGTAAAAATATTGTTAATATTTAACGTTCTTCCACGTGAAAGCTGTCAATTATTTGAGCTGAAATTTTACCAAAAGTTGTAAAATTTATTACAGAATAAAATTATATTTAGACTTTTTTCAGTTTTATAAATAATATTTACTTGGCAGCATCCATACACAAAATGCATATCACCTTATTCTCTTTTAGTAAACATGTTAGAATTGTCCTAACAAAAACCCTAGTGCTAATAATACAATAAAAATAGTCAACAATGAATTATACAGCTGATTAAACTGTATATTCCACTATTTTCCGAGAGATCGAATTAAAACGTTTGTATGAAATTAAAAGTGACAAAAAAATTTTTTTTTTTTTTAAGGCGAAAAGCACATTGAGGCTATTATCGCCTCCTTAAATGTAAGTGTAAATGTAGTGTTGTACGTATAAATGTGTGTTAGACTTGGGTACCGCTAGGGACGTCTAAATCCTCTCAATAGGTGCAGCTAGTCTGCAACCCCATTCGGGGGCCCCATTTTTTAAATTATTATTGTTATTATTATAAAGACACGCATATCAGACAAAATTAAAGTTTTTACAATTAATCGTTTGGGAATATTCATCTTTATGTTAAGAAATGGAAAATATCGTGAATTTTGTTGGTTAGGCCTTTTTTTTAAATCATATTTTATACAAGTCAATTTCGTAGTGTATAGGCACTTCCTTTACAATTTGTGTTACCTTAAGGTATTTTGCTCTGTCAAATAAATATTGCTTACAAAACTGAAAATGTCTAGATATAATCTCATTCTGTATAAAATTTAACAACTTTTGGTGAAATTTCAGCCCAAATTATTGGACAGTTTTCACGCAAAAGAATGCTAAATAATAACAATATTTTTAAGCACGCATTGTTTTAAAAATTTTTAACCTTTAAAGTAATATCACTTAATCACAGTCAACATTTTGGCACATAAAAGTCTTCAGAATTTTGCCCTCTAACTAACCGTATGTTTTAACAAAATATCTTCACTAATTTTTGGTCTTAAGATCGAAAACTGTATTAAGAACTCATAAAAACTAAACAATCCAATTTTTAGTTGTAAGTAGGAAACGAATGTTACATAACATTTTTTTCTTACGTTAACCTATGTAGGCCCTATCCATTTTTCGAAGTTTATCAGAGTTACATTGAAACGCCGTATATAGTATCGAAACACGAGAGAATGTTCATATTTCAATTTTATATTTAATATTTATTTGTTTAAAGTTACGTATATAAGTTCAATAATAAATATAAAATTATAACTAACGCCATTACACTATACACCAAACCACCTAGCACGAAATTGTTAAAGTATTTACAATTACATATACTTGCACATACTTTGTCCATGACTGTTATTTAATATTAGGCTACACACACACGCGCGCGCGCGCACACACACACACGCACACGCACGCGCACGCGCAAGCACAAGCACAAGCATATATATATACACTATACTCACACTCACATATATATATATATATATATAAAACATAAATTTAATAATAAATAATTAAATGTTAATTAAATCCATTTTATTACATACTCTACCCATTTAGAACAAAACTATATTCAGCTTTGAAGTTTTAAATATACTTGTATTGCATATCATCTATAAATAAGTTCGTTAACTAATATTTCGATTCCCCTATTATCGAACACCGTTGTAGGCGAACTATAAGCTCAGCCCAGTCATCATATTATTAGAGCATTAACAGTTGGATATAATGAACAGGACTGATGTTTTATGTTTTTTAATTAGGCCTACAGTTCTTGGTTTATTGTGTTGGTACGAATGATTGTAAAATACAAATTATAAAAGTGAGCGTCAATCAGTAATAACATGCTTTAATTAGTATATTTTAGTTTTTACTTCTGTTGCTAGCCCCCCCCCATTACTACATATTTTGTTAATAACGTTCACTGTTCACTTTATGTACACAGTTGGCCCTATTATTTTATAATTCGAAAGCGGTTACTCTAACTGGTACTTTTAATAAACGCCATTTTAAAATGATCGAAAGATTTTAAAATTTTTGTGTGAAATTAAAAATCAATATTAAAATATTGCAAAATCCACCATAATTTACGACGCTATAAGGAATTTTATTGGTAAAAGGATAAAAACAGAATTATAGACAGACGTAAAACTAGACTTAGCAGACGAACGTATTTCTACAAGTGTTTTCTGTGGAAACATTTTTTTAATGCAAAGACAAATTAAATAAATAGTGCATTAACTTTCTCACTTTCCAATAAACTGAACACTTAAACGACGAAAAAATTGTCTGTACGCCTCTTTAAACAAAATCGGTTCTAGTATTATCTAAAAAAAATATTTCAAAATCGGTTAACTAGATTATGCTCAATTCTTATAAGTTAATGAAGGTCCATAAGAAATCCATTAAAGATATTTAATGTTTGAGTGTTAATAAAAAAATCGTTTTTTGTTTCCCAAACTGTAAATATTTTTATTTTAAATGTGCCACGCTGACTTGAATTACAAAAGTTGATATAAGTTTATGAAATTGAAAAAATCTTATTTTCAGAAAGTAGAGTTTGCTGTTTTCTTTGTTAAAAACACCCGAACCATATTCTTTGATGAAATAACGACAAATTAGAACAATGTCCGATCAAAAGCGTTACAGCCAAATTTGATAAATACTATTTTTGTTAATTAATAACGTTATTTTTTTATCGAAAACATGATTGAAAACTTTAATAATTTTTAACAAATTTAACCTCCAACTATGTGCACAGACACCCAAGTAGACTACTTTTACACTCCGTGGAGTAAACATTCAAACTTTTTCCAACCGTAAGAAAAAAATCAATTTTACACTTATAAATTATCAGTATTAATTCACAAAATAACAATGACAAGTACTGTATTAAGTTATAAAACAACAGCTGTTCAGTGGCTAAACACAGTAAAGTTGTAAAAACACTTACGTATAAACAAAGTATTGTTGTAAATATCCGAGTGTAGAATGTGTAACTTCATGCTTTACATTTTACATGCTAGAACACAACACAAACACACAGAGCACAACTAAACACAACTACACAAGTCGAGTGCCACAGACTGACTGAACCTGCAACTAGCCGTCAGTGCCGCCAGCTGTATCGTGAGGTAACCCTACTGGAGTAAAGCGGTCTTACATGTTCACGTTTCCGTTCAACTGTCGATTGATTCATTGCAATTCATTCCTTCATCGTAAATCATTATGTAGATACACTTATAAAGACTTTAAACTGTAATATTTCTTTCTTTGCGGAGCGCCCTTTGACCCCTACTTTACCAGTGAACTAAGTTCAAGGTTGTTGAAAGCTATTACATTTTCTGTTTGCAATTTAACATTTCCTTCTTATTTCCTCAATTAAGGATAACAAACAATATTTGTTCACCCAAAATAATGATGTTTTAAAATAATTTTCTGAAAATTTCAAACATATCAGAATTAAGAAATTGCACAAATTTCCTTACATTCGATCATTTAAGTGATATTCGATAAAAATATCTAAAATAACCAAAAATTAAATGGCATACACATACTTTGAAAGCACATACTGTGGGACCGTAGGCACTCTGTTTCTTGTTCTTAAATTAGATCTAGTATCGACCGTTGAACTAAATTTGAGTGTTTTGGTTTTACAAATTATAAAGCGAACTCAAAAATAAATCAGATGATTTCCGTTTCTTCTTTACTACCGCGCTGGTCACGCCTCTTGTGCTCCTTTCCGAACTTAAAAATGACTTTATAATTGTATTTTAATTACTTTTACCATTAAATATAAACGCACCGTAAGTGCAGCCACCATTATAAAAAGCGTACTAGATATTTTAGCTATTAATTTAATAGCTAAAATCCAAGTAATTGGACTATCTGCCGCTACGAACGCTGCAGTCTGCAAGAACATGAGGAGAGACGTTTGAAAAATGCAGTACTATTATCTAACTGTAGTTAAACACTGCCGCAAGATGCCACCGGCAACGAGTGCTTACACATCTCTCATAACGGTTATAATTTTAGTACTTTTACACCGAATGCTTTTTGCTCACACTGCAAAAGGTCGAGTGACGTAAAACAATTTTCTAAAGTTGTTGGTGATTTTTTTAGAGCTTCATAAATTCAAACATACGTAAAATATCCAAAAATCCTGATACATTTTTTTTACACAAATTAGTTTTATAAATATTTCGAGATTTTTCTCTCTTTACATGTCGAAATTAGGTGATGGGACATGAAAACGTTAACTATTGGAGAGGTTAGGCGATGTAATATAAAATCTTTATGTGCAAAAACTGTATATAGCCTTTTCGGAATTAGAATTACTTCCATTTCTAAACGATACCACACGCTATACAAATCAAAATAACAAATATTTTTACTCATACGATTTTACCGTTTAACTATACCTAAATATTTTTGAAGTGAAAATTTTTATTCTAGCGATTAACAAAACATGGATATAAACATTTACTTTCGCGTCACGTTTGATTCCGTAACGCACATCTCACAGCATATATAATTGTGCTTGTAGCCTATATATTATTGACTTGAAGTGACTACTTCTAAACAGCTGATTTGGCACAACTGCTGTTGCTTCAGAATCATTTCAATTGAGGTTATGTTTATTGTTTTTGTTAATTTAAAATTTTGTTTATTTTCTAAATGTTTGTAGTTAAATTATTTAATGAATATGACCAATACCAATTTTCACTTCTGTCGGCGCTATTCCAAATGCCACACGTTTTTTTTTGCTGTCAGTCACTATAATTTTTCTAACTTTTGGTCGCTATTTATTTAATGTAGGCTATATCTATGAAACCAAAAGTATTTACGTTCATTCAGAATCAACGTGGGTTCGACGTTTAAGGGTAAGAAGTACTTTATCGACAGACAGACACGCACGTGAATTTATAAAGTCCTTGGTTTGCCTAAAAACGAATTAACCGTTTAAGAAAGTATAAGACAATGGATGTTGACACTTGAGTTTGTTGCGTTGATTTTCTTTAAAAGGTTTGGAAATATTAAATCAACGTAAAGAGGTCTTCAATAACAAGGCCTTTTACGTAATCGTAATGAACTTCGAAATCATTAACAGGAACAAAATTGAGGCGCATGACGTCACCAGCAGACATTTTGCAACACGTACGTCAAATGTTGCAAATATTGTTGTTTACATTTCATGAGTTACACAATATTTAAATACTTCAACTGGTTTCAAGATACATTTGACAAATCCGATAAGCATAAGTACTTTAACCTATTCTGGTAAGTGTCAGTACTTAAATGTGGGAATGCAACGTTTTTTCCGAAACAATCAAAACATACGGTATAAAATCATTTACAGATTCTTTACATTTAATTATTTTCTCTTGTTCTAAACCCTAAAATATAGGCTTGACTTTCAAAATAGGTTAATCGTATTTAATCGTATAAAAAGAACCATAACTCATATCACTGTAACATAAGAAAGTACACTTGTGAAACTTGGAGAGTTACTGACAGAAGCGAAGCTTTTTTAAAATGAGATATTTGCTGAATATGTAATTAGTTTGAAGATATGTTTACAAATATCTTATTTTGTTTAAATAAATAAATACGTGAATCTAGCTTAGATATCATTTTAGGCCTGTGTTATAGTAAAAGATCAGTTGTTTTATATTAATTCGTAACGATCAGCTGATTTCATTAAAAATTAAACGTTTATATTAATTTCGAATGTATTATAGACGCTTACAATGTGCATGTGTTCTTCAACTAAGGAAAAATACCGAAACCAAAGCAACACGTTTTCATATAATACGCTTGCACTGTTATCGAAAAGGAGGAAGAAAAGAAAGAGTTCGTTTGCCCGTTAGTTCCATATTTTCGTTACATTCCATAGGCTATTTTCGTTCGGCAGACATTTTTTTAATTATTCCTTTCGCTAAAGCTAACATTAAAATATTCGTGGTTCGGGAGTGAGTAGGTTTTAGTTACCTAATCAACATTTTTTTATGTCAAAAATTTGTGTGAAATCAGACGAATTTTTGCATTTTCCTCAATAGCTACCGAATTGGATTTTTCTGAAGTGTAAAGATTTATACGTTTTGTTTAAGTACTTACGAACAACGTTTCAACAAAATTTGATCAAAATCGTTAACGTTGATTTTGAGAAAATTTGATTTAAAAAAATTGTGACCGAAAAATGGTACCAAAATTGAATATTTTCCGAAATTCCAGTCCTATCACTGGATAAAGTTAGATACACGGACCACATTTTTTCAAAAATCGGTCGATTAGTTTAGTCTTAAGTAATGCGCGCGCGCGTATACACTCACAGATAAACAGACATCCAATTATTTTTTTTATTATTTTTTTATCAGAAGACCTAAAGACGTAAAAGTATATCAGGATTTCAAAATAGATTTTTCAAAAGATAGAAACTTCATACTTAGTATAGTGAGAGAGTAGCAAAACAAAATTCGATAACTATGAATCGATACGTAGCCTCTACTATAAGCAAAATGAAGCTAAAGAAATTAGCGTTACAATATCGTACAACATTTTCATGTTAGCATTTTCCCGTGCAAGTCTGCTATGAGTGTTGGTTGATCCTATCACATATGTATTTTGTTTTAGTAATTATCATTTTACAGTACAATTATGTCGTAATCTGACTGAAAAATCAGACGCAAAGTGTCAGGCTAAGTAACGTTATCTAATGTTTTTAAGCAGCCTGATAATTTTTAGGCTAATTATAAGGAGCTCGTTAGCGAAGCCCGATTCACACAGGATGTCACTTTTTTGTTTTTATAAAAACAATAATAGTATATTGCGTAATAAGCCTGGTAAGTAGTGTTTTCCGTGCGAGCGTAATAGTTGGCGAGGGGGGGGTGATGGTGGGATTTTAAATGTGTCACGGAAACGTAAACACATTTTTAACTAGTAAAATTTTATTCAAGTAAATTTTCTTAAAACGGCAAATCACTTTTTCAATTTTTACTGAAACTATTAAAAAGCTGTCAGTTTACGCTTGACAAGTAAAATAAAGGAGTGCAGGTAACACACCGACGCTCGCAATCTGTGATGACTACACTGTGAGTCCAAAAGGTCTTCAGTTGTCTGTATAACTACTTCGTTATAGAGCAATCTAGAAGCCTCTTCCTTAGTCTTGAGTTGTCTGTATAATTCATCGTTACAGAGCAGTCTAGAAGCCTCTTCGTTAGTCTTGAGTTGCCTGTATAATTCTTCATTATAGAACAGTCTAGAAGCATTTTCGTTAGTCTTGAGTTGTCTGTATAATTCTTCGTTATAAAACAGTCCAGAAGCCTCTTCGTTAGTCTTCAGTTGTATATATAATTCTTCGTTATAGAACAGTCCAGAAGCCTCTTCGTTAGTCTTGAGTTGTCTGTATAATTCTTCATTATAGAACAGTCTAGAAGCCTCTTCGATAGTCTTGAGTTGTCTGTATAATTCTTTATTATAGAACAGTCCAGAAGCCTCTTCGTTAGTCTTGAGTTGTCTGTAAAATTCTCGTTAGAAAATACTCTAAAAGCCTCTTCGTTAGTCTTGAGTTGTCTGTAAAATTCTCGTTAGAAAACACTCTAAAAGCCTCTCGTTAGTCTTCAGTTGTCTGTATAATTCTTCGTTATAGAACAGTCCATAAGCCTCTTCGTTAGTCTTGAGTTGTCTGTATAATTCTTTATTATAGAACAGTCCAGAAGCCTCTTCGTTAGTCTTGAGTTGTCTGTATAATTCTTCATTATAGAACAGTCTAGAAGCCTCTTCGATAGTCTTGAGTTGTCTGTATAATTCTTTATTATAGAACAGTCCAGAAGCCTCTTCGTTAGTCTTGAGTTGTCTGTAAAATTCTCGTTAGAAAACACTCTAAAAGCCTCTTCGTTAGTCTTGAGTTGTCTGTATAATTCTTCGTTATAGAACAGTCCAGAAGCCTCTTCGTTACTCTTGAGTTGTCTGTATAATTTTTCGTTATAGTACAGTATAGTAGCCTCTTTGTTAGTCTTGAGTTGTCTGTATAACTCTTCGTTATAGAACAGTCCAGAAGCCTCTTCGTTAGTCTTGAGTTGTCTGTATAATTCTTTATTATAGAACAGTCCAGAAGCCTCTTCGTTAGTCTTGAGTTGTCTGTAAAATTCTCGTTAGAAAACACTCTAAAAGCCTCTTCGTTAGTCTTGAGTTGTCTGTAAAATTCTCGTTAGAAAACACTCTAAAAGCCTCTTCTTTAGTCTTGAGTTGTCTATATAATTCTTCATTATAGAACAGTCTAGAAGCCTCTTCGTTAGTCATAAGTTGTCTGTATAATTCTTCGTTATAGTAAAGTATAGTAGCCTCTTCGTTAGTCTTGAATTGTCTGTATAATTCTTCGTTATAGAACAGTCCAGAAGCCTCTTCGTTACTCTTGAGTTGTCTGTATAATTTTTCGTTATAGTACAGTATAGTAGCCTCTTTGTTAGTCTTGAGTTGTCTGTATAACTCTTCGTTATAGAACAGTCCAGAAGCCTCTTCGTTAGTCTTAGTTGTCTGTATAATTCTTCGTTATAGAGCAGTCTAGTAGCCTTTTCATTAGTCTTGATTGGTCTGTATAATTCATCGTTATAAAACAGTTTAGACGCCTCTTCTATAACATGATATTTCAGGCGTTTTTCTTGGTTTTGAGTACATGTTTTTATGTTTTCAGAGAGAGGGGTCACTCTTAAATCCCGATGGAGATAATTATTACTTATATACCACGGAGCAATAATCATGGTTCGAAGAATTTTGTTTTGAAATCGCTGAATAATTTGTATGTTTACTTTTTTTAGTGCATCGCCATAGATCCAAGTGGGTTTCAGGACGTGTTTGTACAGCACCAGCTTATTATGCAGTGATAATTCTGATCTTTTGTCTAACAACCAGTATAGCTTTCTTAATTTTGAGCTTATTTCTTCGTTATATATATATATATATATATATATATATATATATATATATATACACACATACACGGGAAATAAAGACTCACTTGTCTATGAACGGACTAAGAAAACAGCTGTTTCCGATACAGTACAGTGGAAAAAAGATATTCTTGCTACTCTACAGAGAGAAGTTATTGAGTCATCTAAAAATAACTCAATTTATTCAAATCAACACGTTTCATGATCACTACAAAATAAAAAAGACTTCATATTTGGTTGAAACATATGAAGTAGACTGTCCTCGACGTTATGGTGTTTCAAAATTATTTCTCAAAGCTATACATTTTTACCATATATAAAAAGTAGAAAGATTTTTTGTCAAAACTCTTTTATAATCTTCAGACGTTTTTCACAATTTGACTGAACAGGTCTCCAGCAATCAATTAACACTACAGTCCTATTTGCTCGGAGAAAGGCGGAAGGCAAACGCTTGGTCGGGCAGATGTTTTTCACCATTTCCCGTTTCAAATTTCTTAAAACAATCTAGCAATGGTAAGAAACTATAATAGTGTAGCAAAACGCGGCCGTTAACTTTATAACTTTCATTGGCTTCCATTTTTAATGGAGAAAAAACCTAAAAGATTTAGAAATACTAAGGCACGCAACTGTCTCTCTGACGTGATGAAACTAATTCCAACAATACATTTTAAACACAATTTTGAAAATATGACTTCACTATCGCAACCAGATACTACAGAGACTACATTAAAGTCTAGTTTTTTTATTTTCAACGGAATTTGAAAAATTTTAAATGCTAATTTATACCGATTTTAAGGCTGATTGCAATGGTGAAATCCGATTTTCATATGATTTATAAAACACTTAAAGAATGAATATTTAGCGAATTCGATTGAAAAGTGAGCTATTTGAGCGGTCGTCTTGGTAAAATCCAGACCCGAGAACTTGAAAGGAGTACTGATCCTAACCTCTATATCGTTAATTATTGTGTGTGTGTGTGTGTGTGTGTGTGTGTGTGTGTGTGTGTGTGTGTGTGTGTGTGTGTGTGTGTGTGTGTGTGTGTGTGTGTGTGTGTGTGTGTGTGTGTGTGTGTGTGTGTGTGTGTGTGTGTGTGCGCGCGCGCGTGTGTATCGTAATAAACTCGTCTAAGCTATTATTACAAAATCAAATTCGTGCCAGGTTTTTAATCAAACCGGACTAAAGCTACGAAAACACTCACTCATACGGTACAAACATATTTACAACGCACTAGCCTTGTGTTTCAGAAGCTATTCTTTCAGCCTTTATACTTGTGTCCGCATTAAGAAGGATTGCCTGAAATCTAATTTAACCATTCCATCTTCTCAGTCACAAACAATCTCAGTGCGTATTGTCCAATGACCGACTCATTTAATAATCCCCCCAGGGGACTGAGGAGGGGTCTTTGTGTTGTGGTGCCCCGTAACAGACCCAAGAGCTGTTACTGGGATAGTGACAAAAGGCTATGTACAGGTATACACTTAGTAAATTGAATTTAAAAACTGTGTTAAACAATGCTATTTTTAATTTGATTTATTCCTTTGAAAGGATTTAACATATGTGATGTTCGTTAATTGTTTTAGAATGTGAAAAATAAATTTTGTGATTTTTTTGGCGGATCCATTTTCCCTGTACTCCTTCCTGAGTACAAAGAAGTATTTTTCTATCTAGATGTCTGTCTGTCTTTTTTCATATCAGTAATTGTGTTTTTATACCTAGTTGTCTGTCTGTTTTTTTCTTGTCATCAATTATATTTTTCTATTTAGATGTCTGTCAGTCTTTATTGATGTCACTAATTGTGTTTTTCTATCTAGTGTCTGTCTGTCTTTTTTCATATCAGTAATTGTGTTTTTATACCTAGTTGTCTGTCTGTTTTTTTCTTGTCATCAATTATATTTTTCTATTTAGATGTCTGTCAGTCTTTATTGATGTCACTAATTGTGTTTTTCTATCTAGATGTCTGTCTGTCTTTTTTCATATCAGTAATTGTGTTTTTATACCTAGTTGTCTGTCTGTTTTTTTCTTGTCATCAATTATATTTTTCTATTTAGATGTCTGTCAGTCTTTATTGATGTCACTAATTGTGTTTTTCTATCTAGTGTCTGTCTGTCTTTTTTCTTGTCATCAATTATATTTTTCTAATTAGATGTCTGTCGGACTTTTTTGATGTCACTAATTGTGTTTTTCTATCTAGTTGTCTGTCAGTCTTTTTTCATGTCAGTAATTGTATTTTTCTATCTAGATGTCTGTGTGTCTTTTGTTCATGTCAAATTGTATTTTTCTATACAGATGTCCTTTTGTTTTTTCACGTCATTAATTGTATTTTTCTATCTATAAGTTTGTCTTTTGTTCTTGTCAGCAATTGTATTTTTCTACTTAGTTGTCTACCTATCTTTTTCATATCAGTAATCGTGTACGACCACGTGCTCACGTTACATTATCATTGTGTTTTTGCACTCAGAACTAGAGAGACAATTTTATTTAATATATTACGAAGAAGAAATCGTGCATGCGTATATAGTTTACCTATATTTCGAGAAAATTTATTAATTGAACAGAATTGTAGGCTTTTTTAGAGAAAAAGTTTATGTCATAGTCTGAAAAAAAAGTCATATATCTGAAATATGACAGCCATTTTTAAACATAACCGATTTTAATAGGTAGATATTAATGAAATAAATTGTTATACAAAGATTGATTTCGTAGTATCGAAAATGTTCTTTGACAAAATTGTTTAATATTTGGAAATTAGTTTCCACCACGACAGCTCCGTACCGCCTTGTGTTTCTAATCTTTATTGGAATATTAGGCCACATATTATCTTATGAACAGCAGACAGGATCATTAAACACTTCATTATAACGTATTTTAGTTTGTGTTGTCGGTATAAATCTAATCTACGACGAGTTAAGGTTCATAAAACGTGTTCGATATTTGCCCAGTAGCAGGTGCGTAGTGTCTGAGACTGCGTATCTGTGTTGGAAGATCAAAACAACGCCATCTAGAGTTATACACACAGCTGATTATCGATAGGTTAATAACCCCGATAAGTAATCATCCAGGCAGTGGCTTGTACTTGAAAGCCTATTAGATATACTGTATAATTACTGAGATTAAGGATTATGTTTCTGTCAATCACTGAACTCATCTGTCAAGTAACAGAGACTCGGCGCCTTCAATGTACCGTTAGAACTATATGTATAGAAATATATAGAATTATCCCTGTAGCGCATTATGCAGTAGAATCTAACACGCAGTTAAAAATAACATTCATAATATTGAAACAAACATTTTTGTTAAAACGAATCCAAATTCCAAATAGCACTTCGAAGGACCGAAATCTTGAAAAAAGTGATCCTGATACTTTATCACTTTTTGAAGAGTCGGTAAATGTTGTGTGTGTGTGTGTGTGTGTGTGTGTGTGTATGTGTGTGTCACGTTCTTTGGTAAATAGCCTTGATCAAGTTGGCCGCCAATCATTTCAAAACGCATCCATCCAAAATCTTTAAGAAAATCAATATTTTCATTACACTTTCTTTGAAAATCCACCATCGCAATCAGCGTTAAACTAACAGTATACATTACCATTTTAAATTTTCAAATTCTATTGAAAATACAAAAATGAATTTACGTTTGTCAGGGAATATTTAACAACTGAATTTGTGCAAGTATTAACGCTGATAAGGAGTGGTCAAATGAGATTTTTTTTAAAAAATCGTAGGCCTAAGTAAAGTGTTATTGATATGTGATATGATATTTGTTACATTTTTGAAATTAGCTTCCATCTCATAAGCGAGACAGCTGCGTGCCGCCATTATTACCAAATTTTCATTTGGAAAATGAGGTATTTGAGCGGCCATCATGGTAAGACCCATTCCCGACACATTGAAAGAGGGATCACTTTTTTTGAAACCCGATCCTGATTTTTGAGGGATCACTTTTTACACGTACAGACACACTCGCGCGCGCACGCACGCACGCACTTTCGAAATTTTGGTTCTATTTGATTCAAATATGACACAAAAATCGATTATGATAATATACTTGGACATGATCGTTACCCAGTGAAATTCATTCGGCAAAATGGCAGCCATTTCAAATCCTTAAAAAGCATTTTGGTCTTGACTTAAAAAAAAAATTAATCAGCATTTTGAATTGTTAAAGACAGTTGAAATTAAGATTTGTTTGAAGGCGGTCAGAGTTCATTTTGCATTTTGAGCAGATTGTAATGCTGATTATAATAGTGAAATCAGAATTTAAAAAGGCCAAATAAAGCAAATACTTTCGTAAATTCGCTTTTATCACATCAGGGTCACACGGATGCGAGAATTCACAGTTCTATTCGTAGTCAAGGAATGTTTGTTGATGGTGAGTGAAGCGAGCACATTAAGTAGGGCCTACTCAAGTTATATTGTTGTGAGAAAGCAAATTAGTAGTGATGATAACAATCTGTATTATTCGTATTTCTACAACATTACACGTATGACAGTATCTCGCCTAACTGGATTTTAAAATTTCACCTTGACCCAGTGTATGCCGACATTAGGTCATGAACTTTCCTGTTTTAGAACAAAGCAACAAAAGAAATTATTACAATTGCCAGAGAAAGGATAACTTGAACCGGTTTTACTTTTAAATTGGTTTTAAAATGTTAAGAAAACTAATTCTAGAGTAGGTCATTTATGGGTTAATTTTTGTATTTTTAAACAGGCTTTCGAAATGTTTTACAATCGCTGAGTGTTATTCCCAAAAACGCTGGGCCGGATTTTTAAGTTGATAAAGAGAAAGAAAAAGTGTAACAAAATATATAATAAATTTCAATATGATATTGGCACATCTTGAAATAAAAACGTAAATGCTTTTTTAGAGTTTACCTTCTCCAAATAAATATATAGGAATACACTGCGTAGGAAATGAAGAGGTTTTGGGGAGAGTGGGAAAACTAAGGAAGTGAAGTTAAAATTAGAAAAATATGTTATTTCGGTGATATCGTCAGTTTTGCAGAAAATTACTGTATTCTCCAAGTTATAATGCAAGGTGAAATTACTAGTAAATCTATTGTCGGAAGAAGAAGAAGAAGATCTCGGCTGTAAGAAACCTACGCCAGTGGTTCAACTTGACAAAAATATCTCTGTTTAGAACAGTAGAAAATAAAATCATGATTACCAACATGATAGCCAACGTTCGATAATCGGATAAGTGAAAAGAAGAAGAAGAAGAAGTAGTAGTAGAAGAAACAGAAGAAGAAGCGAAGGAGGAGAAGGAGAAGAAGAAGAAGAAGCAGAAGCAAATGAAGAAGAAGAAGAAGACGTAGAAGATGGAACAGACAACGAAGAAGAATCACATGAAGAAGAAGAAAAAGAAGAAGATGGAGCTGACGACAAAGAAGAATAAGATGAAGAAGAGGAAGAAAAAGAAGAAGAAGAAGCAGACGAAGAAGAAGAAGGATAAACAGATGAAAAAGAAGAAGAAGAAGCAGCAGCAGCAGCGTGAAGAAGAAGAAAAAGAAGTAGTTGAAGAAGAAGAAATAACATATAGAAATAGAGATAAATCGCTAATTCACGAATTTTAGTTACTCCACGTTGTGTTATTTTTGTCTCATATCAATTGAGAAGAATTTCGAACTATAATTCTTAGGTTTTTTAGCGAATTTCCAATAGAAAATGAGCTATTAGAGTGGCCGTCATGATAATACATAGACCCGGAACCTTGAAATGGCCTAGGTGATGAAACCTCTACATCACCTTTTGAGGGATCGATAAAATTTATGAATATAAGTTTAGACCAAGTTCGCAATTTTTGTCCGATTTGATTTATACTTGGCACAAAAATCGATTATTTACGTAGCTTTAACAGGTTTTTTAACCAGAAAAATCATCCAATAGTTTCAAAATGGCGGCCATTTTAAATCTTTAAGAACTCATAACTTATTTTCTCTTATTTTTTTGAAAATCCAATTTCATCAGCGTTAAAAACTGAAAAAATTAGCGTTTTGGATATTCAAAATACGTTGAAATTAAGAATTTTTTTCACGGCGGTCTGGGTTAATTTTCGTATTTTCAATTTCAAAAAGGATAAGATAAAGATAAATACTTTTGGAAATTCGCTTCTATCACGTCAGCGAAACAGCTGCTTACCGTGATTATTTATCTACTGGGTTTAATCACATTTTCATTTCACTTTCTGTTTGTTCTTTTAATAGTGTTTGTGTTCTTTCAGTTTTTCTTTTTCTTGTGTTTCGTATGTTTTTGTGTTCGCTAAGTAGACTAATAATGTTAAGCAGTCAATATTAGCCTCATGTTTCTAAGCATATAAACTTCTAAATTGTCGAATCGTCACAAGTCAGTTAGACCTTTAACATATTTGCACGGATCACTCGCTGCGGCTCCTAAAATTCGGATGCACCACTGCAGATATCGTGATCTCACCTGTCAAACTCCCTTCCGCGTATGCACAGCCCTCGTTAAATTGTATTTGGTGTAGTATTGAATAATACTGCAAGGATCTAGGCCGTGGGTGAAAGTACCGTCTCGTGTTAAATAACATTACATGGCCTCTATACCGCGCTTACTGTACGTTGTCATTTGAGGCCATCGTTGAAAATTACACAGCTCAACTCTATCTATGTCTATTTGGTACAGGTTGGTTTACTTTCAATAAATTCTTCAAGTTTTTTTAGAAAACTACAATCCTGATAAAAAAAGTGATTGACGTCATGTGACATAATCTTATCGCGACTTGCTGAATTGCACTGGCTAGGAGATGAAACGTGTTTGACAAAGTCAAATTAATTGTTAAGTCAAGTGATTGTTAGTTGTTAGTGAACGTCACTTGAAAAAGAGTTATTGGAACGGCATTCTGGTAAGACCCTGACCCGGGACCTTAAAATGAGGGCTCATCCTGACCTCTAGATCACTTGATCATTTTTTGAGGTAAGTTTTATGTATAGCCTATATATATATATGTGTGTGTATATGTGTATGTGTGTTTGTGTGTGTGTGTGTGTGTGTGTGTGTGTGTGTGTGTGTGTGTGTGTGTGTGTGTGTGTGTGTGTGTGTGTGTGTGTGTGTGTGTGTGTGTGTGTGTGTGTGTGTGTGTGTGTGTGTGTGTGTGTGTGTGTGTGTGTGTGTGTGTGTGTGTGTGTGTGTGTGTGTGTGTGTGTGTGTGTGTGTGTGTGTGTGTGTGTGTGTGTGTGTGTGTGTGTGTGTGTGTGTGTGTGTGTGTGTGTGTGAGCGTATGTACGAAAGGACTTGGTGATCGAGGTGACAAGACACCGGTTAGAGTGGTGAGTCTCTGAACTGCACACCTTAAGGTCTTACAGAGGCTGTAGTTACTGCCGTTAAGTTTTACCTTTTCGATTAACTATTATTCCACGTCCTCAGTAGTCTGACTGACAATATCGTAGCGTTCGTGCATTAGAAAAATCGTATGAAACACACACACAAACACTATCCAGGCCATTATCCATTACATTACACATTATCCAGGACAAACGTACTAGAATGATAACCTTATGAGAGATATGTGACCGCTGGTTACTAATGGCATCTTACGGCATACTGTTCAACTACAATTAAATAGATAATAGTACTGCCTATTTTCTCGAACGTTTCCCTTTGTCCTTGCAGCTTGCAGCATTCGTAGCAGCAGATTCTCCTATTACTTAGACTTTAGCCGCTGATATCAAGCACACTTTTTAAGATGGTGGCTGTACTTCTAGTCCGTTTATATTTAATTAAAATTTATATTTTATTTAAATTTATTACCGATTTCGAAGAAGCTGAGCATATATATTAAGGATATAATTTTGGTTTTCCTATATTTCGGGAAAGTTCTTCGTAAAAAAGCTTTAATAACATTTTTGTCATAAACTCTTCAAAATTAACAAAAATTGGATTTTCTCAAAATCGGTTTAAACTAATTTTTCTCAAATTTAGAAGGAATAGCGGACAAAATTAAGAAACAGTTACAGGTAATAAGAGTGTAATAGTTTGTGAATTGTTCTATGCTGGACCCTGCTAGAAAAACTTAAAGAAAAAATGTTTCCTGTAAATATTTCAGAAATCTCACTCACAGGAAGCACGTGCCTTTTACATTCCATTTATATTCCGTCTCTTCAGATAATAATCTTGATTTCGTTAGTTATCACTTTGTTATATTGTTTTCACTTTATTACACTGTGTTTGCACTTTGTTACACTGTGTTTTCACTTTATTATATTGTTTTTTTACTTTGTTACACTGCGTTTGCACTTTGTTACACGTGTTTTCACTTAATTACATTGTGTTACTTAATTACACTTTGTTACATTCTGTCTTTCTTTTACACTGTGTATTTCACTTTATTACACTGAAATATACTGTTACACTGTTTTTATCACTTTGTTACACTGTTTTCCCTTTTACACTGCGTCTTCACTTTGTTACACTGTGTTTTCACTTTGTTATACTGTGTTTGCACTTTGTTAACCTGTGTTTTCACTTTGTTACACTATGTTTTATATCTTAAAAATTATTTTTTTGTTCACGTGCAATTTAGAACCAAAAAATCAGCAATAACGGAATTTTTTCAGCAATAACAAAATTGTGTCTAAAAATCGATTCACAAATCTCACTCGATATTTAGGCTATTCTTATAATAATCTCAAAAGAAACCATAGGCTATATGCAAGAAAAAAAAATCAATTGCGGAGTACATATACTGCCTAATAAAGTTCAGAATTCCGGAAATCAAAGCTTTTTTTTGCTAATAATTACGAATTTCATTTCCTAGAATCTGAAACGTAAATAATTTTAGCATTTCACTGAGGAACCGGAAACAGAAGGAGGCTGGAAAGGATCCGGCACTTTCTGATGCATATCAAAGCGTAGTTTTATTGGTAATTTATAAGATACAGACCAAATCTGAGGTATAATTGTACTTACGAAAGTGTGACGTGATTTTATGGGTTAGAAGTTCTATTAATTAAGTGTTGTTGTTTAAGTCCTCATTTGTATTAATAATATTGACTGCTACAAGTTTATGAAAATTGTAGATATGAGACAATTAGTTTTTCTCTTAGTCTCTCTCTCTGTCTGTCTGTCTGTCTGTCTGTCTGTCTGTCTGTCTGTCTCTCTCTCTCTCTCTCTCTCTCTCTCTCTCTCTCTCTCTCTCTCTCTCTCTCTCTCTCTCTCTCTCTCTCTCTGTCTACTATATATATATATATAGAATATATATATATATATATATATATATATATATATATATATATAGGAGACATTGTTATTTATTTATGGATTTATTTTTAGGGACTATTTGCAGTCCTGTAAAGTGTACTTTGTTACATTTTATTCTAAATAACTTTATCTGTGTTATTTTAAATAGTTTGACTGCCGTAATTGTCATCTAATTTTATTAATTGTTATTTAGTTCTTACATATTAGGTCTATTAACCATACAATTAATAATTGGCAATAACAGTATGAAAAATGGTAGTAGGCCTACTGACAATTAATTCCAAACTCGAAGCCAGGAAGCAGACCTCCCTAGTTCATTTCGAATTTGTTTGCATTAGATCACATTGTTGTGTGCAGTTGTTTATAAGACCTCTGTTAATGCTTTCGTCAGTAGACTAAAGTTTGCTTACAGTTTAATCAAAGTAGGCTATCTAAGTTACTACTGTTTCAAGAACGTATAAACTGTTACAAACAAATAATTTCAAGTTTACAGGTAGTACACTCGTCAAGGTACTTAAAATTCATCAGGTGCTAACAGTTAATTACAGTTAATCAACTTGTAATCAACATTTATCTACTGAATATTGACTGTTAAACTTATGTAAAGGCTAAGAGGTTAGGTTTTACAAGCACCTTATAGGCTAATATTTAAAAACCTGGCCTACTTCTTTTCTCAGAACACAAAAATAATTTATCAATGAATAGATAATAACTAATCTTGAATTAAACTAGGTTTGTTGAAAAATTAATGAGTTAATTGGAATACAAGGTTTTAATGTGATTTTACCAAATATTGTTGCCGATAAGTATTTAAACCATATCAGTGCACTTGTTAATTACAATTATTGAAATAATAAATAATCTTGGCAATCAGCCGTCTGGCGGACGTGATGGAAGCGAATTTCCAAAAATAATTTGTTCGTCTTATTGGATTTTCAACTTCTGATTTCATCCATATTGGCATATTAAACTTTTAAATTACACTGCCAATACAAAAGTGAACCCTGACCGCCGTTAAATTCAATTTCTTAATTTCAACGGATTTTGAAAATCCAAATGGCTGATTTATGCAATTCGTGACGCTGTTTGCTATGGTGAAATCAGAAAAAGATTCGCCAAAAAAAGTTACGAATGATTTGTAACGTCCTCCATTCTGTAATTGTTAAACGAATTTTGTTGGGTAACAAACGTGTCAAATCTGTTATCAAAATTCGATTTTTTTGCCAAGTTTTTATGAAATAGGATCAAAATTGCTAACATAAGAGTGCAACCACTTATGTTACAGTTTTTAACGCTAATTAGATGTAAAATCAGATTTTCCAAAAACAGTAAAAACAAAAAGTTATTAATTTTTAAAGGCTTGAAATGGCAGCCATTTTGAAACTTTTGAACAAATTTTAAAACTTGATAAAGGAACTTGTCGAAGCTATTTCCATAATAGATTTTCTTGCCAAGTTTGAATAAAAGACGGAGGAAATTGAGAAAGTGCTAACACACACACACACACACACACACACACACACACACACACACACACACACACACACACACACACACACACACACACACACACACACACACACACACACACACACACATTTCGACACACACACACACACACACACACACACACACACACACACACACACACACACACACACACACACACACACACACACACACACACACACACACACACACACACACACACACACACACACACACACACACACACACACACACACACACACACACACACACACACACACACACACACACACACACACACACACACACACACACACACACACACACACACACAATGTATAAATTATTTTTTACGATCCTTTAAGAAGTGATTTAAAGGACAGGATTGGCGCTCATTTCGAGGTTGGATCTTACCATGATGGCGCTCAGATAGGTCATTTTTCAATGGAAATTTGCTAATAAAACAATATTAATTTTTTAATTAATAAAACAATTTAAACAAATTTTAAAACTTGTCAAAGGATCTTGTCGAAGCTATTTCCATAGTAGATGTTCTTGCCAAGTTTGAATAAAATTAGTAATTAGGAAATTAGGTAAGGAAATACCTAAGTAAAAAACAAAGATTTTTCCATTAGGCTTTACAACATTATTTTCCGTAATACCCGTATGTTGTTTAATAATACTACATAACAATAGTGTATTAATTCCGACAATCTGCATTCGCTATTAAATTATTAATTGGATCTATACTCACGTACATCGATAAAATACAATACGCTCGTTTAATCAATTCCTGCTTTATTGGGTATATTTTACAAACAATGACACGTATGACTGAATGTTAGGCCTACGTTTGTAAGAATTTGCTATGTTAACGAATTAAGATGAAAAATATAGCTTTGCTTTTTAGCACAAAAAAACATAGTTTTCTAATAATAAATAAGACATGCATTATTCCGCAATGAAATAGGGAGTGAACTTTGTTGTAAAATTTTCTTCTTTTCTTTTAAAAATTTAAAATATTGGTAGTGGAGAGATAATGAAAATTGTTCAATGTTGTCCTCAGTGAGGTCGTAGATGTTATATTAAATTATAAAGCAAATAACCAAAATTCTATTCAGGAGGTTTTGAAAAGTTGCAACCTACTAGTTATAAATAAATTCAAAAAAGCCTTTATAGAGAAAGTGTGTCATCGCCTAAACAACACAATAACTGAGTTACACATCCTAGTTCCGCTTACTAACACCAAAACAACACCCGTACTTCTTTCCAGGCTGAAAAGAGCCTTAGCCTGCGAAACCTAATTCACTGCCGTCAACCAAAACTCACTTCCGATTGGATTCGCAGTGCATGTGCATCTCGGGTCTATACTCCGCTAGACTAAAACACTCCTGCCCAGGCACTACTGTAGGTGAATCACATCGCCTCTTCTGTGCACAAAAGCTTCATTCTGATTGATGCTTTCTCTATTTTTAACAATGGAATTCTGAGAAATTATGGTGTCCGCCATAATTTCGAGAATAAATGAAGGTCGTAAATCGTTCTTCGGCAGAACATCGAGGAGGACCACCCACTACACAACTACCAGCAGCTTACCAACAGCACAAGACACCGCAACTTGCACGGGAGGAAATAGGAGGGATCCGACCAACAAACGGACTTCTTAGTTTCACTTCACCATTCCGAACCGGAAGAGTGCCTCGCCAGCCCGCTGCCGACCTGGTAATCGTCCAGACTTCTATTTATCCCGCAGACTGCAAGTGGATATCATTGAGGTGCGACGAATAATAGAAAATACCGTATTTCCTTTCGTGGGACTCGACCAGAGCGCTAAGTTTGTAAAATCTTCTTTAATGCCTTAAGATCGAGTGTCGTCTGCGGATTGTTTAGTCCCATGACCTAATTTTTTTTTTTTTTTTTTTTTAACATCCGACTATTGTGCACACTTTGGCTAATGCAGACGATGGTATGATTTATAGCGTATGAAAATGCCAAGCCCTGGTCGGGAATCGAACCCGGGTCCTCGGGGTGAAAGCCCAGTACGCTATCAACTAGGCCACCGAGGCGACTTCCATGATCTAAAAGTCCGCCATTTTCGTCATCAGTTGAATTTCGTCATTTTTACCATAACCTATAAACGGTGTCAAAATAAAACTCAACCACTGCTATAATAAAAAATAACCCGTTGCACAGGCATTTGATTTGTATGGCATAAGGATTTGTAATATAAACTACATAAATATCTTCCGTATATTAAGATTTCATGTAACTGGTAGATTTTTCGTATAAGGTATAGAAATGAATATTCTAAATTGGAAAAAAATTTGCAGTTTCTCAAGGTAGCATGCTGGTTCAGTGTTGTATTTCCTCTAAAAAATACACGGAGATACCCGAGACTGATAATCTTTTAGTAGCGACTTATGCAAACAACACCGCTCTTTCAGTAGTTGATAAGGATACTGAACTTGCAGCTGTGAAGGTGGAGGAGAGCAGCTGAGAAAATTTGCAGATGGGGAAAAAACGGAGACTTAAAATCAATTAATCAAAAGAGTAACGCATAAAAATGAATTCTGAAATGTCACCATTTGTAAATGCAGTGAAGTACTTCGGTACAGTAAATTAAAACGGAAAAAACTTAACAAAATCAAAAAGAAGGAATTAAATATCAAATACAGAAAGATGTATTGGCTGCTTGATCGGAGATCTGAACTGTCAATACATAATAAACTATTCTTATAAATAAATGTTGAGGCCTGTTTGGATATATGGCAAACTTTGTGGACGTGCAAGTTACACAAACATTAAAAGCATTCAGACTGTCAGAACAAAGCTTTGAGAGGGGTTAATGCATCTTGGTATGTTCGGAATGATGACTTACACGTGACCTTAATATTAGTACTGTAAAGAAAGAAATTGAGATACATGCAACAAAGCTTGGCGTGCGTCTTCGACTTCGTATTAATCAAGAAGTGAACTCCTTTCTTGAAGTGATTAATGGCACTCGTCGACTTAAAGAGAAAAACAACACGAACAAACAATATAACATATATAGAGATTAGAAATTAAAATTTTGTAAAATATGCAAATATGTAAATTCTTGGTCAATTTTAATAAATTGGTCAGGACGTAAATCACAATGCTTTACCTACAAACATGTCTGCTGTAGCCAAGTCTCGCCTTCCGGTCTGTAAACCACACCTCACAGCCTGGCCTTCAGGGTTATGGATCTTTGCCTACGACACGATTTTCAACTTTGACCCAGCGATAACGACGCTGTATATAGAATAACTGCCCAAACCTTTGTTTACTGCTGGAAATAATTACATTAGCCGAAACGGCTTTGAATAAGGCGGGGCAACCAAATACCCACGACATTTTTGCAAATTTGCCCTTGGAAACTTTGATCAATCGAACTTTTACCCGCCTATTGCGCTTACAATACTCCAAAAAACATTTATTTTCGACTTGCAATCATCAACTACGGCATATTTGTTGTCTTGTTTTGCAGTTCTAACTGGACAAATTTGTTTATGGCGTTGTTTTACTTTCTTATTAGCGAATTTCCATCGGAAAAATGAGCTATTGGAGCGGCCACCTTGGAAAGACCCAGACCAGGAACCTGCGCGCGCGCGCGAGTGTGTGTGTGTATGTATGTATGTGTGTATGTGTATGTGTTTAGCACTCTCACTTTAGCATTCAGCATAACATTTTCTATATATGCACTAGATGCCCTGTTCAGATTCAATCTAAAAATACCAAAATTTACTGTTTTTAGCTCTTTAAGGGCCCTCAAACTCTACATTTTTCAATTTCAATGGTATGTGCATGCTTAGTGTGAAATTTCCTTTACATTTGATACCCTACTTGAAATAATCGGTATTTAGCCCCCCCCTTTAAAAATAGCTAATCACCCCTGTAATTTTCCTTTAGCCCCGCGATTTTTTTTAGCAACAAGTTTTCTATTCTAAGCAGTTTTTTTGGTGTTATAAATTTTAAGTCAACCGATTAATGATTTCTCTCGTTATCGTATTTACAAATTTCTTGACACAAGCGGTTTACACTTTTTATAATTTTTGTACTTTTTTTTACTGTATTTTAGTTTTATGACCAAAAGCCAGTTTTCCTTGTTAACCTATCAACAGTTATTTCCCATAATCAACTATCTATTCTAAACTAATGTATCAACATTTGAGTACGTGACATTTGCAGTTCTGACATTGTGCTGTAGTAAATTATATATGTGGTTTTATATTTTAAAGTTATTATTAAGTCCAAAATTTTTTAAAGTTTAGAAAATTTTACTGAGTATAATTTTTTAGTAACTGCGGAGGTCCTCCTTTGTCGTGAAATACTGTGAAACGAAAACACTTTTTGAAAATTGTATTGACTTTTATTCAGAAGCTCACAACTTCTTTTTATTTCAGGATGAAAAGCAAAACGTTAATTTCGATGAAAAGTTGCACAAAAAAATACAAGTACCTTTTAAGTTTCGGTTGAACCTTGGTAATCCGAACAGACGAAATTTTGAAAGTTGTTTGTAAATCGTTCCTGAGCTTATGTGTACAAAATATTTTTATTTCCAGGCGTTATTTTGGCCAGTAAAAACAATTACTACAAAGAGTGTAATAACAATAACAGATGTTTACATGTTAAAATAAATTGTTTAATTAAGTGTTGTTGGTTTTTAATTTTATTAGCCTGCTTGTATGGTCACATCTGCACATCACATTAGCCAGACAAGCGATATCCGCGAGTAATAAGAAATGATTTAAAAATCTTAAATATTGTTTTGTTTGTGCAAAAACTATAAAAATAAACACACAATGTCATAAAAATAACAAATCATAATCTACAAAATTATTATTAAATTAAATAATTTAAAACAAGAATATAATCATTTGTTTATACTCGATGTTTACTGGTTACTTACTAAACAAATGGCTATTATATTCACACCTCTCGTAGCATTTTATAGGCTGTCTAAACTTGGCTTAAACAAAGTAAAACTTGCCGTAAGAACGACGCCGTTACGGTAGAGTGAAGTGGGTTCGAGCTCACGGCCCAGATGAAGTGGTTGCACGTGTGCGGGTGTTGCAACTTTTGGAGTTCAATGCCAGTTCAGTTCGACTCACGAGTTCGACCTATCACTATCACTATCGATACGTCTTCAATTCGTTTCCCAACGAAACGATAAGTCGTGCTTCGGCTGTCTGTCAGTCTATTTTAGACGTAGGCCTAATGTCAGCTAATAATAGTAGAGTGGATTAACAAGTTTTGATAAAAGGACGTTTCTGTATATAAAAAAAAAACGAAGTTATCTTATTAGAAAAAAACTAACGTTTTTATTAGAAAAAACCCAAAGTATTTCTATTACAAAAAAACAAATGTTTTTCTTTTAGAAAAAAACCCAAGGTTTTCCTGTTAGAAAAAAGCACAACGTTTCCCTATTAGAAAAAAATAACGTTGTCTTATTAAAACAACCCGAAGTTTTATTTTAAAAAACAAGCAAATTATTTCTGAAAAAACGGAAGTTTTTCTATTTTTCCTATTTTAAAAAACACATTTTTCTATTAGAAAAAAATCAACGTCTTTCTATTAGAAAATAACAACATTTTTCTCTTTAGAAAAACCCAACGTTTTTCTATAAGAAAAAAATCGTAGTTTTATATTACAAAAATATCGTTGTCCTATCAAAAAACCTTATATTTTTATATTAAAAACAAAGTTTTTCTGTTAGAAAAATGCCAATGTTATCCTGTTAAACAAACTAAACGGTTTTCAATTAGAAAAAACAACAACATTTTCTATTAAAAAAGGAACATTCTTATATTAGAAAAAAACCAACATTTTTATGTTAGAAAAAAATTTTCTATTGCAAAAACATTGTTGTCCTATTAAAAAAACCTTGTTTTTCTATTAAAAAAAGTTTTTCTATAAAAAAACAAAGTTTTTCTGTTAGAAAAATTCCAGTGTTGTCTTGTTAAAAAAACCAAACGTTTTTCCATTTAAAAGTACCAACGTTTTCCAATTAGAAAAAAATCCAACGTTTTCCTATTAGAAAATAAAAAAACGTTTTTCTATTAGAAAAAGTGAATTTGTTTATAGTAAAAGTGAAATTTGAAATCAATATTTTATAGACTTTTCTGACGGACCTTACCCCAAATTCTTATAGTACACTGTTATATGTTACAGATATGCATAGAACAATGAAGCGTTATATATCTTATTGTTACAACGAATTGCCAATTGCCAGTCCAACTTAGATTAGTATACTTAAGTAAAATGGTGTGTATATACCCATTTTGGAAATATGGGAAATTAAGATATACCTATAGCCGACAGATGATAACATATAATAACAACGTAACTTGATACTGTTAAATTGATATAACTTGATACTGCATAAAGACAGTATCTATCTATCTATCTATCTATCTATCTATCTATCTATCTATCTATCTATCTATCTATCTATCTATCTATCTATCTATCTATCTATCTATCTATCTATCTATCTATCTATCTATCTATATATATATACTAACATACTGCAAATTACCTATTTACAACCGAAAAGAGTATAAACTGAGAAGATGTTAATTTAACATTAACATTAATGGATCAGACAATTCTATTAAGTAATTTGCAAAAGAAGAGACTGAGAAAATTATAAAAAAGTTATATAAACTAATTACGAAAAAGGTTTCTTTGTAACCAGCCTCTTTAATCGAATAAATAAATTAACCCGAACCACATGTGTCCCGAGAAACGTAAATAAATTCAAGTCATTGAAAACAACACCGCAAATTGTCAGAGTGCAGCGACACGTCACCCACCGGAAAGGATCCCAGGACCAAAGGACGAGAACCTGAATCTGTTATATAAGGTACAGATTTACAGATTTCAGATTTTTAAATTCAATAAATACTTATTCAGATCAAATACAATTTTGTTTTAATTTTTGGAAGTAAAATTTATTTATATAAATTTAAATAAATTTTTTTTATTCATAAGAATTTCAAATTCAGATTTAAAATAAATTAGTTCTGCAATTAAGTAAAGACAAACTGTTACAGATATTGATTTGTAAGTCTGGCTCTTTAAAACATATGTTACATACATTAGATGTGTTTAGAAATAAAATAAAGATTAATGAGTACTTAAAATATAGATTCAGAGTATTTCAACATTAGAATAGTGAATAATCATTAGACAGGTTTTTTCTTTAATTATGCGATACAATTTACGATTTTAAATTTTAAATAATAGAAACTATAAATAAAAAGAATTATAAAGTAAAAGGTTTTTGTATCGTTAGATTAAAAAAAAAGATTAGTGCATATAAAATAGAGGCAGATATTAGTTGGGAAGGATATTTCAAAGTGTTGATAATTAAAATTAAATAAAAAAGAAAATTTTGTGCATATTTTAGTAACTAAACTTGAGAACTTAAAATTGGTAAAGCTTAAATTCAACAATTAAAATTTTCATAAAAAGATATGCAATTTTCAAATATAAAGCAAAATTTAAATTATCAAAACCTGTAAAAACATCGAACTCAGAAGAGTGAATTGTAAATATGTACAAAGTAAATACAGTTTATGTTACTAATTAACCTATTTAGTGTTTAATTGAATTAGTATCAAGTTTTATTTGGATAAATCGTTTCAAAATACACGATCCGAGACAATGTCTTGAGGATAAATAAAATAAATTTAAATTCAAAGATAATCGAATAAATAATCGATCAAACTTAACTGAAAACCAAATTTTCTGAAGGAAGGTTTGGAACAAAACAACCGAGTTAGGCAATAACTTTAAAGATTAGGTTTAATATCCTCAATAATGGCCAGCAGGCAAAAATTTCTGACTACTGGCAAACTGTACGAATAAGATCCTGGAGGATAATCAATTACTCGTACAACAGAACTGCCAAGACAGTGTTAACAACAAGGTAGGCCCTAATAAGTTTAAGCAATTTAATTTCGTAAGGTTAATTCACGTGTGCTTGCTTAATTTTCTATCATCGGTTACGCCGCGGTTAGACACACTAGCGTTTAATCGATATCTATAAAATTAAAATTAAAGGTGTGTGTGTGTGTGTGTGTGTGTGTGTGTGTGTGTGTGTGTGTGTGTGTGTGTGTGTGTGTGTGTGTGTGTGTGTGTGTGTGTGTGTGTGAGAGAGAGAGAGAGAGAGAGAGAGAGAGAGAAAGAGAGCGCTTTTCCTGTAAGTTTACCCATTTTGTTCGTTACCCTCGACCTCATTAGTCTGACTGGAATAGTGTACCGACGGTAAGCCAACCAAAATCTAACTTTTGGTTTTATTTGATTAACAAAAATTGATTTTGAAAACAGCTTGGACAAGTTCGTTACCCAGCAAAATCTGTTCAACCGTTTCAAAATAGCGGTCATTTCAAAATTTAAAAAGTAACATTTTAGCTTACATCTTCGTAAGTCTGATTTTAAGCATTAAAATCGTGTAAAGTTTTCTTTGTAATTTTAAAATTTAAAAGCTGAATTTAAACGTATGAAAACTGTAATTACAGTTGTAAAATTTTCGTTCAATACGTACGTAATATTTCTGTTTTGTTATTTTTTGAAAATTCCATCACTAAAGATTGTGCGAAACTTGTACAAGGTAGGATTCGAATACATTTCGTGTTCCTCGCTTTTGTGGATAGCGTACTAGGCTTTCACCCCGAGGACCCGGGTTCGATTCCTGGCGAGGACTTGGCATTTTCATATGCTATAAATCATTCCATCGTCTGCATTAGCCCAAGTGTGCACAACAGTCGGACGTTAAACATTCTAATGAGTTCATTTTCATGCGGAAAGCATTTAAGATTTTTTCTTCGTTTAAAAAAATATACGTTTTTAAGCAGACAATGACGATTTTGTTTTCGCAGAAGAAATTTCAAAAAAAAAAAATAATTGGTTCCAGAAATACCAGCCAATGGTATTATCTGAATTAATTTATTTACGTTACAGATAGCGATTTATAAAAAAGACGTCCTACCTCTTTTCTTTTTCGTTCATGCACTAATAAGGAAAGTTATAAGTGCCACATATTTCGTAGGTCACTTCGAACATTGTTTATAATCACGTACTATACGAGAATGAATGTTCAACTTCTTGCTGTACTTTGTTGTATATTATTGGTTTATTTTTCCTATTAACTGCGAAAGGCTGTACTGGTCCACTAATGTAAACTATTTATTTAGGCCCGTTCTACTAACTTTGGAAATATCAGTTATTGATTTGTCGTAACATACCTCTTTTCATGAATGAGTCTGTGATGATCATAAAATCGTTAAATCGTAAATTCATCTTCTACAAGTAAATCCCGTCTGCGATACGTCTAAATCCTGAGCCAATAAAGTTAAATGGCGCACTACTAACACCTTCAATTCGAATTACACCGAGCGAAGCGACTGTATGTTTACAACTCAATTGTTCAAGTTTCAGTCAGCTGAGCATCCGTGTCATTGTTGCAGGCTACCGCCGGCCATGACACTCGGCTATTCGTATATATCCGGGAAATGTATATATCTTTCACTATCTTATAAATTAAAGTTTTCCTTTAGCAGCTAAATATTTTACCAGCTGTAATGGAGGGTTTAATTAATATCCGCAGTTACTTTCTACGTTATGAAGGGCACTCACAGATTGGACAAGGAACAAGACTTATATTAGGCTTGTAATGGAACCTCGACACACTTTGCAGGGTCTTGTCTGGAGGTTAATCCAGGCTATCTACAGGGTTGTCTAATCTGTGTAAGGGTCTGTCAAATAAATGGAAGGAATTATGCAACTCTTTAACGTAAGGTCACACAGATTCGAATTCAGCCTGTGTAACGTTGAGCCCTGATGTGACGAACGTGGAATTGTATTTTTGAAAATTGTATCAAAAAAATATAAAGGATAAAATGTATTCTGGTTATTACCGACGATGCAGATTTTCATAAAAAATCTCTCTATATATCAGCGGCGTTGTCCAGACTGACTGACTGAGAATCAACGTAGAGCCGAATCTATTAATGATAGAAACTTGAAATTTGGACAGGCCCTTCGGAACATTATGTAGGGGTGCACTAAGAAAGGATTTTGCAAAAATTTTATTTTAAGGCCATTAAACTACTTACCCAGTCCAAATTGAGTAATCAACGTACAGCCGAGACTACTACATCTAGAGACTTGAAATTTTCAGGGTACCTTCGTACATTAATGTAGCGGTGCATTAAGATAGAATTTTACAAAAATTTTATTTTAACGCCATTAAACTACTTACCCAATCCAAATTTAATAATCAACGTACAGCCAATACTATTATATCTAGAGACTTGAAATTTTCGGGGTACCTTCTTATAATAATGTAAATGTGCACTGAGAAAGGATTTTGCAAAAATTTGATTTTAACACCATTAAACTACTTACCCAGTCCAATTTTAATTATCAACGTATAGCCGAGCTTATAATAGCTAAAGATTTGAAATTTTCAGGGTTACCATCACATGTAGGGGTGCACTGAAAATCGAATTTCCAGTATTCAACCCGAAAAGAGGTAAAATGAGGTACAACAATTTTTACTGAAAAAATATGTTTTTCGTCTGACCTTCTTAAAACGTAACATAGTCACTCTTAAATATAAGTCATGAAATATATTTTTCACTATTTCCAAAAATTCTTTTTAGGGGATTGAAAGGGGGTAGAAAATTAAAAAAAAGGGGTATACAATTTTGCATTGAAAAATATTTCTTTTGGATCGTATATTCTAGAAATATGCTATGAAACACAAATAATAAAACATATTTCAACATTTTTCCAAATTCATTCCATAAAAAAATAAAATGTAAAAAGATGTATAATTATAGAAAAAAAGTGTTTTCATTGGAAAAAATATTTTTTTATTGGATTATCTTTAAAGTAAACAAAATATTCTAAAACAAAAAATATGATACACGTAATTCAGCATTTCCCCCGGAATTCATCCCCTAAAAGGACAAAAATATAGAAGAGGTATAAATATTTGTATTGGAGAAAAATATTTTTTATCAGATTTTCTTAAATTCGAATGGAACACATTTGAAGACATTAAAACAACATATTTAGGTTATAATATTTTTTCATATTCACTGTAAAATAATCACGAGTTTAGATGATCATGCTTTTATTAATATATTTTTTTACGTTTCTAAATTATTACATTACTGAAACTGTTTACGTTTCGTGGGCGAAGCCGCGACGGGTAATGCCAGTCGTATAATAAAAATAAATAGCCCAAACACACATTATACAAACTTTCTCACGTTAAATTATTTTCCAAAAATATTTAGTTTGGAAGCTTTAAAAAGGGGAAATGACTTAATTATCAAAATAAGTTCATCAGATTTTTTTCGAAATTTGAACATATTTTAAAGATTTATAAACACAAATTAATGTAGGCTACGAAACTTGAAATCAAGGAAGTAGCCTATTTGTTCAAGAAAAAACAGAACAAATCCTACACTAGTCGTAAGGATTTATTATTATTTTACTCCAATACTGTAAATTACTTTTATTTTAAATTTGTAACACTAACTTGAATTACGAATGAGCAAAATTAGTTTACCTTAAAAACCTGATAAAAGATAAAACAAAGGGAATAAGATGTTTTATTTGGATCCCATATATTAGGCCGACATTAAAATAAAATGAATTTAAAGCTGATTTATTTAATCCTATTTTTAGACTTTTTTATCACAAATGGATTGAAAATATATTTTTAAAATTAAATAATGCTCCTAGGATGAAGACAAGTTAAAGCTCATTTAGTTTAGTCTACAAATATTGTCTCAGACGTTTGTGTATACAACTGTTTTTTAATTTATTTTAAAATTAAATTAAAAAAACTGAAAATTATTTTATCCTTAAAAATCTTGATTGATTTTTTCATGATGAGGCTACTTTGTACAAAGGTACTTTGTGTAGTGATAGAGTAAAAAGATACCTATGCCTAGTTAAGATTTTGAATGCCAACCATTTAGTGATTTTCTTACATAAATTGTACCGTATCCATGAAATTTTCTTTTGAAACTGTGCCATTTTACAATTTCTATATAGAATTTATAGGATTAGAGTAAAAGTACAAATTCAAATTATATACAGGAAGAAAACTCTTTTACTGGTTAATGTGAAGACACAGGATGGTCCAGATTATGTACGTTCCGCAAAAGAGAATATCACTTAAATATTTAGAATAGAATAGAATTTATTTATATAATATGGTATTTAGAATAGAACTTAATATAAAACTGTAGATGGTTAAATTAATTGACTGTGATATTATGGGATTGGGTTTGCAGAATTCTGTGATTTTGTAGATATTTCTATTACTGTTGGTTACTTGTTAAATTACAAGTGTCATTGATTATTGTGTACTGAATCTAAAAGGATATTACACAGTAGAGTGTTGTTTTACTAAAAAAACACTAATTGTACATTTATATTTTTAACTATTGTTTACTTTTTTAAAGGCTAAATATAAAAAAATGATAACTGTCAGTCTGCGGGATGAAGTCTGGAAGAATAAAGTACTTACTTCTCTTTAAAAAATGTGTGGGTTCAACAAGCCCTGCAGACAGTATCTTGTCAAGATATGAGGAAGATCTTGATGACAGATTTTCATGTTATAACATAGTTGGCAACCTACCTTTCTTAGAAGTAAAGAAAGGAAATGCTGCAATGTACTCATGGTTTGTCAAAGGATAGAAGAAGAAAACTTCAAATGGAAAATTTCTGGTTCTCCAGATTGGAAATAAGATGAGGCATTAGGCAATGGAGAATTACATATTCAACGGTATTTGTTGAAACTCGAATATTAAAAAACCAAAGTTAGAAATAAAGTAAATGCCACAGAAAGGGACAACATACATGAAACAAGCAATGTCTTTCTTTTAAAGTCAACAAAATATCGTCATGGAATTCATCATCATGGTAAAAACCTTAAAAAAAAGAAGTGTATGATTCTGAAAACCAACGATCATTTCTATACCAGGGGTTATTAAAGATGAGATAGCTGAATTCTGATTTCAAATCATAATTTAGGGAAAATAGAGGTACATCAAAATTTGGGAAGAAATAAATAAATGCTTATTTTGGATATGACAATAATGACTCTCTAGTTAACATGAAGGACAAGTTTGACAAACTATTGAATGATGTAATGACAAGCATTAGAACATTACAAGAAATCATAATACTAAGAGATTTAAATACAGTTTGGTAGGAAGAAAATAGTGACTTATTTCTTATTCATGTATCTGTCATCAAGTTATTCCAATCTCACATACAAGGGCAGCCAGCTTCCAAAAAGTGTTATTAAGAATTTTTGAAGATTTGTTTCTGGTTGGATGCCACTTCGGTGGCCTAGTTGATAGCATACTGGGCTTTCACCCCGAGGACCCGGTTTCAATTCTCAGCCAGGGCTTGGTATTTTCATGCGCTATAAGTCATCCCATCGTCTGCATTAGCCCAAGTGTGCACAATAGTCTGACGTTAAACACAAAAAAAAACAAAAATGTTTCTGGTTGGAGCTTTATCTTGAATTCACTTCTGAGAAAGTTTTCTTGTAAATATTAAATAAGAATGTTCTTTTTTCTTCTTTTTGTAGAGCCAGATTTGTTTGTTCTCAATAATTAGCCAGATGGCACTGGACGACAAACTCCTTGAAGCAACTGGACCTAAGCTAGCAGCAATTATACCCATCAAGCTACTACCACAGGGAAAATAACAAAATATCCCTCATACAGCAGTAATCATTATTGTGTTAAATGCAAAAACAAAATTACGAAACAGGTGCAAGAACCAGTGAAAGGATCATTATAGGCTCTGTAAGTAGAACCAATCAGGGCTGGAACAGCATTTACTTCCAGAAGGGGTGAGCTCTGCCATTGTTGCCCCTTTCCTGAAAGTTCCAGATTTAGAAGTACAATATCTTATTTCATAAAATTGGAAATTTGTAACATAATGTTTAATAAATCAAAAAATAAATATTAAAATACTGAAAAGTCTATCACTTAAATTTGAAACAGTAAAACTTTATTAGCTTGAATTTGTTTAATATTTTTACAATTAATGGTTAATAAACGTTCAATGCTTTAGACATAGTTAATTATACAGGATGTCTTGCAATTCTCTAGACACGCTGGGTCAAGCAAACACATTTTATAAAATAAACATGAGTATCTGGTGCTAGTTTTGTATGTACGTATGTATGTCTTTTTTACTAGAAAATGCATATTTAAAAACTACTGAAGTGGCTTTAACAAAACTTAGGCCAACTCTTTATACTAAGAGTGTCTACTAATAAAAAAATATGGTTAAAAATTACTGTGCAGTTTCAAAATGGTGTCCACTTAAATTATTTTAACTTAAATAACTGTTTAAATAAAAACTTATAAGAATAACCATTTTTAGAAAATTATATTTCATATCTAATGACACTTTAGTTTTTGATATTGGATTAGGAATTTCTGAGTTGTTGCAATTTTTTTCTGACCAGACATAAGCCATCTTGGATTTTTCAACAATGAACTAACAGTGCAACAATGAACTTAAAATACCAGGAATATGTTGGTTTTATATGTGCAGTTATGATAGTACATTGTTTAGGCCTGTAGGTTGAGGATTAAGTACAATTTTCATTTAAAAATAATAGTGTGTGAGATTTGTTGCTAGGTGACTGTCTATTTTATTTATTAAATCAAATTGTGATTACATTAATACTTTTTTTATTGTACTTAACATTTAATAAGGAGACAACCATTTCATTCTACTGTATTTAAAATAATTGCACTAAATTACAACCTTCAACATGATTGCAAAACCTAAATCGATCAATCATTGATTGCCGCTTTTGAAAACTGGGACATCATCTTGAATAATTGCAGCTGCTTCAGTTACTTGAGCAGTTAGGTTGATTTCACTTTAAAAAGTTAAGTATAATAAAAAAAAATATCAATGTAATCACTCATTGGTTTATTTAAATAAAATAAACAGTCACATAGCAACAAATCTCACAATTACATTATTCTTTTAAAATGAAATTTTACACAATCACCCTATAGGTCTAAAACAAGTGTTTAAGTACTGTTATAGCTGTACTGTGCATAGAAAATAAACATATTCCAGATATTTAGGAGTTCTTATCGATTTCATTGTTATTTTATTAGCTCAAAATGGAAAAAGCACTGTTTTCACATAAAAGCATTTTTAAAATTTTTATGTAACTCGTAGTGTTAAAATATTGTTTGTAACCATAAAAGAATAAACAATAAATGTTAAAGGACATCCTTAGGACTTGTGAAATAAAAAAAAAATAAATTAATCAATTAATCTTTCGAACTTTCTTTGCTGAAAATTTATATATTATACCATTAAAACAAATTAAAAGATGTTCAGTTGACATAATGCTCAAGTTAGTGAGTCTTTGCTAGTTTATAATATTCCTTAAATATGTTTTTATAAATTTTATTTTAAGAAATATCTTTTAACCATTGCTACTGACTCTGGAAGTTATAGAAAATGTTCAAACACACACTATTTTGGAGTATTTCAACTTAAACTATGAGCTAACTAGCATACCAATAATACTCATGCATGGCTGCCACTCTGTTCATTCATTGTTCTTTGCTGTAGTCGAGTTAAGGAAAAAGTTATTATGAATACTGTACATTTATTTATTTATTTTTATGATACAGATATTGCTTTGAAGTTCATAGAGATGCCTAAAGTTATCTAAGATCTGAGTTAAAAATCCATAACAGATAACATAATTTTATTAATAATATATCTTAATTATTACACTAATTATGAAAGCATATTTTCCAAACTCTTCAAAACAAATAATATTATCTTGTATACAATTTTCATTTACAGTAAATAAAATTGCTGCTCCCTAAAACCTGCTGCCTGAGGCACATGTCCCCTTGATCTCCCTTAGTTCTGGCCCTACTATTTAATTTGGATGATCTGGATCATTAAAATGTAAAACATTGTTTGGAAACTAGGCAGATGTGATTTGTATGCACTATGAACATTTTAAAATTAATGTTTGCTGCTGAAGACGAAAACAGGCAAAAACATATTGGTGGGATATAGTGAACATTATAGTAGAAATATTATAACAGAGAAGAAATTGCAGTAAAACTACTACTTGTCTGAATGTTATAAGTCTAGACAGTTGAAATTTTATTAAAAAATACCATATTGAAAGTGGACATAGTGTCATCTATTTCTAGTAATGGAGAAATGGGAGCAATATTTTAAAGATTTATCGGTTGAAGCAGAAGAGATTTTGTCAGAGAAGGAGAAAGCACAATGGAAATAAATGAGTGAATTTTTCCTTCCAAGATGTTTGAAAAAGATAGTTAAAATATTCAGTTTACTTAAAAGTGAACAATCCTGTTAAAATGTAGGAAAAAGTATGGGCAGACATTTAAAACACCTTTTATAATTGATTAAAATGTTTATAAGGGAACAAAAACAATACTAAAATTTGTATATATTAATATATACAAAAATACTATTGTGTATTCATTACATTTATGACTAACATCTGGATGTTACATAAACATCTGGATGGACCTATGATACATCCAGTTCAGTCACTTCTGTATGAAATGTTTCGTAAATAATTATTTTAGACTAAAGATAAACAAAATACGTGTATATGAGTGACAATAAGGCAGGGTGGCCACCAAATGAAGAGCGGAGTTGCGCTGAATGGAACAGACTACACATTAAAAACTTAACCTATTGTTTTAATGTAAGTGCGGCTACTGAAAGTGTAGCAGAACCATGCAATGCCGCTTGACTTCTGTCATCTCCGTTTTTGATTTCAGTTGCCGCACTTACTTTAAAAACAATAGGTTAGATTTTGAATATGTAGTCCGATCTGTTCAGCGCAACTTTGCTAGGCATTTGGTGGCCACCTGGCTTAATGGAGCATAAAATTGTGCTTCTCTGAGTGGTGATAGAGGAAAAATGTGTTGAAAAAACAATATTATAGATCACATTTTCTCTAAAAAACAATATTTACAAACTAAAAGAAAAACAGCGAGTAATTTCCTGGTAGGTGTTTCTTTGTCTTACCCACAATTATTACTATTTTACTGTTTTCCCTTTCATTCAGTGGCGGCTTAACCATAAGGAATCTTTAGCTCATCCTGCCAATAAAATTGAAAATAATATGTAATTATTAATTTGGTAATAATTTTTTACTAAAAATGGAAAATTTCAGACCACACTCCCATTGGTGGTATATAGACATGATAGTTGTAGCTAAGAGGCACCACTGTTTTGATGTAAAATACCAAAAAACAAATATATCAATTAATTTCATACTTTGGTGGTCAAATATTCCAAACCACCACCGAACATTGTTGAGTAGTTGAAATTTATTCTTCACTAGCAGTTGCCACTCCTGAAATTCAAAAATTTTCAATTTGAATGTTTTATGTAAACAAGTATAATTTGTATTTAAATATTTAATGACATTTTAAATTACCCCAATTAGTCTGACAGTCTTTTGTCCACCTATGATAAGAATTTCAGATCTCTGCAAGCCATAGATTTGGCTATACATCACACACATACATACATTTATTTTTGATATGTTCAGCAGCCATGTTGTAATTAACCATTTTATTTTTAAAAATCATTGTTTTTGAACATAATTTATAGTTTTGAGTTGTTAGTGTAACACACTACAGTTCTTCCAAACAAATAATTTGCGTTCAGTGCAATACAGTGGTCCAAAATCGTCGTCATACCACATTCACATTTGAAAAATAAGGCATGTCTAACATTTCATGTACATGATAGTACATTTCAGGGGCTAAAAAAGAACAACTTTATCAAATTAATACCCATTGACTGGTGTAGTTCTTAAGCAGTATTCAAAGAAAATGTACAGAGGACCAATGTAAAACTTCGTTATTAAAGACTAGCTGACCCAATACACATTGTCTTATCTAGCAAATAGAAACACTCGTTTTGGCTCGGATGGACTACGTAAATGCACCCAGGTGCATAAGTTTAAAATAGCTGTTGGTAACCTAGAACTGGCTCTTCTTGTTTTCATTATTTAAATTTCTTTGACGAATTAATCCAGGTAAAATATTTTGGCATTTCGAAGTAAGGCTGTGTTTGACAGTCATCATTCTAGCACATTTCAAAAAAGCTGATCAATGTTGTAGATAGCGGTCTTTGAACTTGCAGTATAATAGAACGCATTAGCGTTCTCTGTAGTGAAGTACACTCTTTGACCATTTTCCAAATGTATGGCCAAGAGAACAACAGTGAACAACAATGAAAAATATGACATGTATTTTGCAAATATATTTGATGGATTTTATGGAATGGCATGGGCAGCATTAAACCCAGGTGCATAAGTTTAAAATAGCTGTTGGTAACCTAGAACTGGCTCTTCTTGTTTTCATTATTTAAATTTCTTTGATGGTAAAATATTTTGGCATTTCGAAGTATGTGTTTGACCATCATTCTAGCACATTTCAAAAAAGCTGATCAATGTTGTAGATAGCTCTTTGAACTTGATAATAGAACGCATTATAGTGAAGTACACTCTTTGACCATTTTCCAAATGTATGGCCAAGAGAACAACAGTGACATGTATTTCATGTATGGCGAATGAAAAAATATGCCATACTGCTTTGTTACTGCTGACATAACACCCCATTTGAAACTGAGTGACTTCATCGTTGGAATTTCCTACACCAACTCCAAATACAGCCATGTCCACATACTTGCAAATATATTTGATGGATTTTATGGAATGGCAGCATTCTACACTTATTTATGCTTTAAATGTTTTGGAGAGTAATGGCTAAAAAAAAAACAAACCAATGATTATCAACTTCAGTGTCATGATTCACTTTGATAATTGTTGATTTTCCATTGTATGCAGTTGATCAGCAGTGATGCAGTAGATAATCATCATTTCCAGTAATGGTTTCTGCTACTAATATTCGTGGAAAACATTTTTAATATTTCCTGTCAACAATATATATGTAGATTTGAAATGTTCCACAGGGACCATGAATCCTGTTCTTGGTAATAATCTTATGCAACACTGGATCTTCATTATCAAATATTTCCGCTAAATCATCATCAATTTCATTCGGTCTAATTTTCTCAACCAACCATATGAGAATATGTGCATGTAACAATCCATGTTTCTGCCACTCCACCGAATACATCCTGCAGTATTAATACTGCATTAATAAAGTAAATTAATGTTATGATGATTAGTAGAGAAAGTATAATAGTTAAATAAAATAATAAATTTTTGTGTTAATAAAATAAATTAATGTTACTTAGAATAAATTAGTAGAGATAGTATAATAGTTATTTCCCCATAATTGGATTTACCATCCAATGATAAATCCAAAACGATACCCATCTTCACTTTGCCAAAATAAGATGAGTTATTGTAATGCATCATGATCAATGCGTTTCAAACACGGTTGATTGTTTGATGATGTAGAACAATATCACGGTTTTGTAAATTTTGACCAATGACAACAATGGTGACTTCATCAATTGTTGGTCTTGCATGTTCTTCTTCTGGTGTCTTAACGGAATTATAATTTTCTGATCATCAGATGGCATGTGGTTCAGTGCGGTTTTGAATAATGCAACCAAATGATTGTGCTGATGGAAAAAAGTTTGTAGTTGTTCTACAATTGATCTTTTCACCAAACTATTGTGTGCACAATGCTGATCGACTTATTTTGCTGAATCACCCATGAAATAAATCTGCAGAAATTTGTAGTCTGCATCTATTGGTGGCAATAGTGAACCAGTTCGATGGTATATTTGATCTTGAAACTATAAAGGCAAATAGATATAGTGCAGTTAATTGTCTATTAATTATTGAATGATGTAAAAGATTACTGTTTTGTTATTACCTTGAAAGAAAGCATAAAATTATCCCGAACGACATTTGTTGCACCAAATGATGTCATTTGGAAGCAATTGTTGAATTGCTGGATATGCGCTAAAAATGCATAGAATCTGTTGCTGTTCCATTAACCAAAGAATGCAACAGCTCTGGTGGCAAGACCAATGGCATCAGTTTGACTTTGCCACTGGCGCAACACAATCAAGGTGCTTCATTTTTGTATTAAAGTACTTTACAATGTGGACACATAATGTTCATCGATCCAATGGCAATGGATTCATGTGCACTGTAATCAATTGCCACGTTGTAATGAAGTGCAGCACAATGAGTATTGGACACAACATGTGATATTTTACTGTTCAATTTCATTCGCTATCTGCATTGCTCTGGAGTTTGATTAGCTTGATAATTTGCTTAAGATGCAGCAGGCACGTTCCACGACCTAAACTGGGCCCTCTTATTGATGGCACAGTAAATTATTGTACTGTATTTTGTTGGAATAAAAATAAGAAAATTGTAGCACAGATTGCAAAGCGAAGTACTTACACAACAGTCAGATAAATATTACGATTAACTAACATACTTCCACAGTTATCAATATTTTGTTTTTTAGGGATCTAGCTGATTGGTCAAACTAAAAATTGGATAACTAGTCGGAGAGCTTCATTGGTATTACCTTAGTGATAATAACTTATGTAATTATGCTTAGAGTAATTTATTTAATTATGCCTATTTAGTAACAACAAAACTAATACACATCTGATCTGCTACTAAACATCTTCTCGGTTAATATGCCAAGAAAAAATCAGCTGATTTATTTGTTCAAACAAATTAATGAGTTGGAACAATCGTAGATGAAACATATTTATTTCTGATGTAATTTTTAAGGACTCTCTCCCTGATGACTGCAGCAGCACCCTGGAAAATTTACTAATATTTTTCTCTGTAAAAACCTTCCTTAAAATATTGCCAACATTTGAAAAAAAAGTTAGTCAAATTGGTCCAGCCATTTTCGTTATGGTGTCACCAACAAAATATCATTCATTTATATATATATATATATATATATATATATATATATATATATATAAAGTTGGTGGGTGAAAATACCACTTTACATAAGTACCAAAGAATTATCAGCAGTTGTTCAAAAATAATACTGAAAACAATATTTATTATAAAATATATATTAATAGATAATTTAGGAAAGAATGTTTTATCTATAAAGAAATGTGTTAAACCAAACTTACATAATTAGAAATCTAATTTTAAAATGCTTATTCTTGAGTTTAAATCTCAAACTTTGGTTCTCAATAAAATATACACTAATCTTGCAAAACATTTTCTCAAGGTACATAAGCAACAAACATTTATATATATTTTTAAACTGTTTTTATTTTAAAATTACAGCTTTTTATAATACATTTCATTAAAAGAAGTATAATCGATTGCAGAATAATAAGTTGAAAAAAGTGTTTGCAAATTTACATATATCTTACAGAAAAAAAACTTAATAAATATTACGTAGTTTTGAATATTTTACTATTTCCGTTTTGAGCCACCAAAACCAGAAAACCCCATAACGGAAGCTAGTTCTGACTGGTATTCTGCATGTTCATCTACTTCTTCTTCCAGTTTACGTTTTTTGTCTTTCCTTTTTTCTTTTCGATATTCTTTAAGTTTTTCTTCCTAAAAAAAAACAATAAATAAATTTAAAAAGCACAAATAAAAACATTAACAATCTGATGAAATGAAAAAAATTCCAACAACTAATAACACTGTATTCAATTTTTAATATATCACAATAACAAATACTGCATCTGCATAACAAATACACATGTGCGAGCATATGGTACCCAGTTTGGTGTTATTTGTTTATTAAAGGTTTATGCAAAAAACAAAAGCATAAAGCTTGAAAAAACAGTGCAGCTCAAGGAACATGTAAATCTTCATTGCATCTATTGCACAATAAATAAGTTATTTTTCCAGGCTGTCTTTGACAGTATAAACTCTGTTTTATAAAATTCTGTTTTATTTCAAACTGGCTCCAATTATTTTGATGAAATAGTTATTCAAAGACAAGTAGTCCAAAAGAACCAAAACTGATAGTATTTCTACAAAAAATTAAGTTCTGGAGCTACTGACAAAGAAACAGGGAAACTGGCAATACTAGAAAATTAGTTAAGAAGATTTTGCTTAAAATTTGAATAAAAGAAATTTATGATTCAGGAATAAAAGTTAACCCTGATAATTGTCAAGTTTTCTTTTCAATTTACTCTTGACGCCTTGGTGGCCTAGTCGATAGCATACTAGGCTTTCACGCCGAGGACCCGGGTTCGATTCCCGGCCAGGGTTTGGCATTTTCATACACTATAAATCATGCCATCGTCTGCATTAGCCCAAGTGTGCACAATAGTTAGACGTTAACACTAAAAAAACAAAAAAAATTAATTTACTCTCAACCATAATTTCTTTTACTTCAATCTGGTATGGCAAAGTTGAGTTAAGAATCTATGTGTACAACCAAAATTTAAGCAAATTCAGATTAACTGATTTGTTTGTCAATAGTTTCTATTTTGGGGTAATCGTTTTGCACCACTTATGTACCTAGCATGGCACATAACGTGTTAATATAAATTTGTAAAACTTTGAATTGCTCACTCACTTCTTCTCTTAGTTCTTTCATCCTCAACTCAATATCATAATCCTTTTTCTTTTCTTCCATTTTCTTTTTGTTGATTTCAAATCTTTTTTTAACTTGATCCAGCGTCGACGTTTCTACTCTCATGGACATTCCCATATTTCTCTGATCTAAAAAAAAGACACAACACAATGTTGTTGAAATCGTTGACAGTTTTACTGTTGAACTATTTTTATCATCACCATTATAATTAATTGATACACAGTGAAAAAAAGGAGAAAATATAAAGAAAGGAAAACCAGAGAAATAGGAGGGAAAGATCAACTGCTGTTTACATGGATAGAGTGAAAGATAGCAAACTGTTGAAAGTACTGCTGGAGAAAAATGTGTTATACATTTTTAGAGGGAAATGACTGAAATGTGTAGAAATCCCTAATAAAATAACTCCTTATTTATTTTTTAAAAAATTGTAAATCTTTATTTCCTTCTTCTGTCATTGAAAACTTACGTTTCTTTCCATTAATGTGATCCAAAAAGTTAATAGAATCTTTAACCACACAGTCACACACATTGCAATAATATCTGAAACAGAGTAAAATATTTTGAACATAAGTATAGCAGTTGTGTGTACAAAAACATAAATTTTTGTACCTAAGTTATACTGTTTTATATAGTAATTGTTATAAGCATTACATAGGTCAACCTAATAAATATATCTCAGTCAGACTGGAGGATCATTACCTCCTCTCTCTACCACCGTCAGAGAGAAACCGGCCACCATAGATTTTGAGGAAGGCAGACAGGTAGCCACAGTAGAAAATTACAGAACCAAAACTGTTAAAGAGGCCATCGAAATAGAGAAACAGTCTGCCTGTTTTCTGTAACACGCATTAACACAATTTTATATAAATTGTGTTAAAACTGGGTGAAATCGTGCTAAACCCTTTGTTAATTTAACTGTCAATTTAATCAGTCAGGCGTGTCAATTTAATTTTAGGTGTGTCAATCTACGTCAGCTAATCCAGCCCACTTTCTACTTGTGTCATATGGAGTTTATAAAAGATACTGGCAGGTGAAACCTTCCTTCAGTACGACTTCAAACTTGGAACGAGAAGATCTCACAGATAAGATTTCAATGAAATGCAGGAACAATATGTCTTTTTCCTTCTAGAAACAATTGCATTGAAAGGATGTACACTGAATTTCAGAGTATATATATATATATATATATATATATATATATATTGAAATAAACAATTGAAAAAAGAAGTTTGATAAACCTATCAACACTTATTTTATTTACAGACCTAACCAAGGCTTATGATTCAATATCTTGGTGTAAATTGTGGGAGATTCTTCAGAACACAAGTATCAAACTTTGATAAAAGCTTTGAAGAATTTGTATCATCAATCAACATCTCGAATAAAGATTGACCATTTTGTTTAACGAAAGGGCTGCTCCATATCACCCACTCTATTTAAAATTTATATAAAATACGCACTCTTGCAGTGGAAACGAAAGTGCTCCGGGATGGGAGTACCTTTAAACGATTTGGTGATTTACACTTTACAGTTTGCAGATGACCAAGCTATAATTGCAGGAAATAAAAAAGATCTACAATACATGATATGTTAAGTTAAAATAAATATATGAAGAGTGGGGATTATGTATGAACACAGGAAAAACAAAATATTTGTGTATAGGTGACAAAATAAGTAGTCTAGACATTGACTCTAAGGAGGACATACAACCATGTGAAGAGTGTAGATATTTGGGCGTAAAGTTCGACAAAAGCGGTACGGATGAAAACGAAATAAGATCGAGAATAACAGAAACAAGGAAAATAATAGGATGCTTGACCGGCATATTATGGAGTAAGAATATAACAAGTCACAAAAGCTCAATATATATATAATGTGATTATTAAGAGTTTTTTAGTATATGGAACTGAGACGTGGAGAATTAAGAAAAAACCAAGAAAAGGATAGAGGCTGTAGAAATGGATGCGTTGAAATCTGTTAGGATATCGAGAGTCCAAAGAATAAGAAATGAGGTAATTCATTAACAGATGGGAACAGAGGACACGATTATAAAGGATATTGAGAGGAGTCAGTTAATTTGGTACGGTCATGTCCAACAGATCAGCCAAGTGCGACTGCCGAAACAAGCAATGGAGTGGGTGCCGACCTTAAAAAGGACAAGAGGAAGACCAAGAAAAAGCTGGATGGAATGAATCCGTAAACCTATGAGTGATCGAAATTTTCAAATCGGACAATGGAAAGATCGGAAAGAGTGGAATCTAGGCATTGGATGTCGCTGCACGTTTTAACCGATATTATTATTAATATATATATATATATATATATATATATATTATCCTTGTTTAATAGGTTGGTACTTCTACAACTGTTGCCAAAACAATGTAATTGTTGTTTATTATTGTTTAACCTCTTTACTGACATAGCACTAACTTAAGTTATATGTTTTACTGTATTATCTTAACAATATTTAACAAAAATAATCAATAATATTTTTGTTTAAATATAGCCCATAGCTGATACATTTTTTTTACAATAATGTATGCCATTTAATGCATCAGATTTGTGTGTCTTAAAATGACATAAAAACGATGTAGCTTACTGGTATACATTGTACTCTTAATAATTTGTAGTTTTTTATCTAATAGCCGCCTAATTCCTTGTATCATATAAATAAGATTCTATTATAGCTAGAAAATAATGAACAGAAAGAAGTTATCCTTACCCTCCTGTCTGAGAAGATGGTGTGTTTTTTGTAATGACAATACTTTTTCCTAATTTTGACTCAAGATCAACTCTGTAATCTCTTTGTTTCAGTAGTTCCCTTTTAATAACTGGTTGTTTGTGTTGAGCTTTTTCTTGGGCATCAAGTTCTTCTTGTATCCTTTCTGCCGCTAGACGTTCATATTCATCACGATCCCATTTGCGACGATGATCTTCTATTTTCTATAAAATACAGAATGAGTTTGAAGGTTTGAGTTTTATAAATACTTTTTTTATATTAGTATAAGATTATAAGTTTTTATAAATAACGTTAGGACCACTACCCCTTACAGGACAAAACATGTAATCTTTTACTTATCAAGTAAAAAGCGTAATATTTCAAGATTAATATTTTCAACATTTAGTTTTACATATGTTTAAAATATATTTTTTGTGCTGTTTATGAAGAGTGGGACAACAGAAACCCTACCTGATTGGGTAGGTCTAGCAACACTTTTTTCGAGTAAAATGGTAGAACAAAGATTTCTCATAGAAGATAAAAATTGATGGCATAGTGATTTTTTCCTTAAATCATAAGACATTATTCTAAATGTAAAAGAAAAGTTATATGGCTACTGTGCAATGGCCTTCTGCAATGTGTAACAATGTGAATGAATGAGTTTTTATATATTTGTTATTGTATCAACTATAGGTTATACCACTGTTTGGAATTGATAATGTTTAAAAAATATTTTAAATGTGATTTTTATGAAAACTGTCATTTGTAAAACCCAACCTTCAATGCAGATTGTACAACAAGTTGCATAACTTATTTTTTAACTTAACACCTATTTAGTTATGCCACTGTTTTAATATCATCAAATTTTCTTGCTCCTCCAGTAGACCTACAATTACATACATTAAAAAAAAAAAAAAAACAATAGGTTTAGATTAACCCTTTTTGCTAGATTATGTTGATAGGATAACAGAAAATAATGTGCCACCAACAATGTCATCCTAGCCTAAATTTGTTTGCAAGCCCTAACTGTTATCACTAAGCTAAGCAACAAACAAAACATGTTACCCTAACAGCTGGTTGTTATGTTTGAAAGTCTTTCACATATTTGACTAACCTTATCAGGAAAACAACAATGCAAAATATTAACAATGAATTGATGAAACCCTGTAATAATGAATTTACTATCCACAACACAATGCCTACACCCACAGTGAAAGAAAAATTGTGCTAGTATCTGGTATTTGTGACTTTTCAGGACTTCTGCAATCGATTTTTTTGCTTTTATTATGTGCTACATAATTTCTTTGATTAATATTAACCTATGGAAGATTAAAATTATTATGATAAAATTACTTTTTTAGTCCTTTATTACTGAAATATATTTTGTCGTCATTGATGTCTACTTTGGACAGAGCATGCTAAATTTAGTATACTAGGTTAATACACGTGTCATCAATCAAGGTAATGCTCATGCGCCATTATCATATTACACATTACAATAAACCACATATCTTGACAGTTCTTGTAGTGAAAATATTGTTTAAAAATCGGTTGCTGTTATTTGTGAATTTTGTAATTTGCCGTGTTCAAAAGATGCTGGCGTCAAGTTCAACCTGAATTTCAATTTAAGTACAAATATAGCAATTATAAGCAAAGAATTCACCATTTTTACAAAGCAGCGGCAGCTTTATATCAGCCACAATGACACTGCTTACAAAGGTGTTTACACTGCCACAATGATACACTGTTTAAGGGATACGAGTTACATACCCTACACGAGTTTTGACACCCAACAGCCAAGTCGAGTTATCAAATTTAAAAAAACAACTAAATTATGTTCTTTTCACTATTAATTCACTCATTAAATTTATTATTTTCACAATTTTCTACTTTCACATGGTAGTCATTTTAAGGTTATATTTGTCACTTTTTATTTCCTTTTTTTTGTAAGTTCCCATTGGTTCCGCATTATACCAATAATATAATAAAGTGTTTTAATGCAAAAATTACTAAAATTGACAAAAGTCCCAAAAACTCAGTTTTACCCAGTATCTTAATATTTAGATTGGTGTTAAAATAATCTGCCAGTTTTTGAGTAAGCTCAAGAAAAAAATACTGTTGGGAGAAAAGAAAAAGTTTCCATGGTCACCCTGTCTCAGACTGTTACTTTCTTATTTTACTTAATAAGGTATAAAATATAATGAATAGAATTGCAAAAAAACATAACCTAACAAAACATAACCTTAAAATGAAGCAATATAAAGAAGACCTAGCCCATAATGGACAACAAATTATGGGCTTTTAAACTTCATTCTTTTAAAATACTGCAAATTTCTTTAGAAATAAAATTGTGTTAATACTGCTGAATTCTTGTCAATAAGAATGCAACCAATTTAAGCACTGCAGCTTAGATATATATACATTTTTGTCATACATTTTATTTAGCTCTTTGGCTCAGGTTTAAGGTTATATTGGTTATAGTTAAAATTAATTGTTAAAGATTTACTTAAAAAATTAGAAAAATATTATTTCAATCAAATTGCTGAAAGCAATTTAAATGAAAAATTAATTACATTATTAGAAGCCATTATTTTGCAGTTCAAGTTTTTCTACAAATTTGTACTGTATCACACTAACTATTAGTACACAATAATTTTCTCTATTTTTAATCTAGAATACAATCCACTGACTCCAGGACATAAACATCAGAAACTAAAATAAAAAACAAAAGACTACCGATGTTATGTACAATGTACACACTACACATTAGTGGTGGGGCAGAAAACACCAAACTGTTAAAAAAAAACTGCTACTCTAGAAAACGACAAAACAAACTGCTTTTTCAAACGGAAACAAGCAGGTTGATTGGACTGGTTAATGATTTGTTAAACAAGGAACGGACAGTTGTATTCGATCGTTGCCGCAAGCGCTAAAACTGTTTTCCTGCTAACTGCTTTTCTCCTACCTGCTTTTATGCTTTTTCCCTTTATTCCAAAGTTTGTTTGTTTGTTATGAGGTAAGAACTGTTTGGTCAGTGTCAACGTTTATCTCTATTTTGTTGCGAGTTGTAGCAACAACCTCTCGCATTTTGTAGATACAGAGCCTAATTTTATTTAAACATATTTTTTATATTTATTATCAATCATCAATATTTTTTAATCAACTAAAAATATTCTAAATCGTTTGTATTTTGGTAAATATGCAAAGGACTATTTAATTTTTAAGTAAAAAAAAGAATGCTTCTATTAGAAATTAATTGCATTTTGTAAATATAAAATTGCATACATAATTATTACGTTTTGAGAATGTAATTTAATTATTACTACACTTTTAAGGATTATTTTTATTCTTTCTAAATGCTTTATACCCAAAAACAATTTAAGGACATGGTGGTAATGGGAATGAAAAAGTAATCTTAGAACACTGAACGTACGTGCTTTATGTTTTAGCTGCTAATACAACTTCGAGTTTCAGTTTTCTAAACCTGTTTTTTTCCAACTGTTTTAAAAAGCTGCTTTTTTCCTCAACAAACAGTTTTGTTAACGATTTGTAAAAATAGCAGAAATGCCCAACTCTACTACACAATAAAGCACAATGATTGTAGTATGCGCAGAGTTGCCATTGTTGCCAATCTCTAACATCCATAATAATTACCCACAGCCAGACATAGAAATACCTGCAAATTAATAAAGTCAATAATGTGTGTGTGTGTGTGTGTGTGTGTGTGTGTGTGTGTGTGTGTGTGTGTGTGTGTGTGTGTGTGTGTGTGTGTGTGTGTGTGTGTGTGTGTGTGTGTGTGTGTGTGTGTGTGTGTGTGTGTGTGTGTGTGTGTGTGTGTGTGTGTGTGTGTGTGTGTGTGTGTGTGTGTGTGTGTGTGTGTGTGTGTAGCTGGAAATCTGCATATTTTTCCGAATTGAAAATTTGATGTTTTAATATATTCATACAAAATTTTACCAGAGTTTTGTTTAGGGTCTAAGAGTCTAAGGACAAACACTGTCAAGATGCCCAGATCCCTTATAACCACCCAAAAATTGCTATTTTTCTCAATTCAGTATCATCAATATCATCAAAACAGAATAAAGTTCGCAATCATTAGCAGTATTATTAGTCTTCACGATATCAAAAATTTTCTCACACAGGCCCTTGACTTCCAAACACTCTCAAATATTGAATTTTGTTAAAATTTGAATTAAAAAACTTATTTTTTCATAGCTATTTTTGTGAATTCTACTAATCATTTCATTAAGACTAGAGCAATACGGATACTCGGCTAGTTTTCCTATAAAACTTACGCTGTGTATAAAAATAATCAGTAAAATAGTATTTTCAAACTAAAGTTCTAGAAATGAGCTGACTGAAAAAAAGCGAATCTATCTTAGATCACATGTAAAAATTACTCTGAATACAAAATGAGCACACAAAGTATAAAAATGTCAACACTTATAATATAGTGAAAATAGAAATATGAGTCGAGTAACTTTTTTGATAATTTTATGTATCTAAATGAGACCAAAATTACCCGCCTGCCAATAGTCTATAATGCAACTCAAGGGTATTATGTACCACTGTACCCATTTTCTAATTACCGTGGTATGTACAGTACACTACTGTATCTTCATCTGTAAGCAAATATCAATTTTGCCATCTTTGGTTATGATATGTCTACTGATAATATATCAACTTGTAATTATTGTAATAATATAACAACCGATTATTTATTATTAACAAGTATATAAATGCAGAAATAGATCCTTTAATAATCACTAGATAAACTTAGAGTTATTAATAATTACTGTATATCTTATAAATTACTTTAAATAAATACCTAATGAGTTAATTGTTAATTTTATCTACTAAATAATGGTATTTTTTTAAATTGTCATCATTTTATACGTTTTTAAGGATTTATTTGTGTTATATCAAAATGACCTTTTATTAATTAACTACAACTTCTTTTAATAATTTTATTTATTTTATAACTTTTTTTTAATGAATTCTTGATTTTTCAAGGATTAAAGTCAGATCATATTTGTGATTTAAAAATTCGGAGGCCCTTTTTATTTGGATTGCGCAGTTAGGAAATAACCACCTAATTATTAATTTTATAGTTTTTATGAATTTGTATAATGAACTGATAAACAAATATTTCCAAAAATAGAGTACAGTTATATCAGCTGTTTTTTTCAAATGAAATCATAAAGGCATCGAACATATGTCAGTCATATTTGATCATACTATCAACCAAGAAGCATAGACAAATACTTTAATATCCAATCTCTATCCAGAACACAATATCCAATCCCAGTCCTGAATCCACTATAATTTAGAATTTAGAAGTTGAAGTTTGAAGATGGCTGTGTCTCATTTAGATCATGAACCTAGTTTGTAATATTTAATTATTGTTGTTATTATTATTTAAGTAGTGAAAGTGATTGAAAGTATCGGCCATATTTGACATAATATTATTAAAGTGGTTGAGTGTCTTTACAATTTTACTAATAGTATTTTTACAATACGCCTTCTTTTGAGGAAACTTTATGCCTACAGGTTATCTTCATTAACTTGCCAATGTTCTGTTTTTCTTAAAACCGAGAGGTCCTACGTTTATAAATCTTTGCAAATGATTACATTATCATTTTGATTTGAATAATATATTACCTTATCATATGTTTCAACTGTAGTGTGAAACATGAGTTGGCTAAAAAGTAGTACTCTTGGAAGTAGCTTTGGAAAGCTCAGGTCTGCAAATTCACCTTCAAAAGAATGTGATCCTTCAGCATGTTATGATAGTTTTCGAAAACATTGGCAACAAACAAATGAAATTATAGAAAGAACACAGGTAAGTACAGTTAATTACTGTATTTTTTTAAAGGTTATATTGAATTATAAGTTGAATTTGTATTTATAATAGAGAAAAAATGGATTAGGTTAGGTTATTTTTGAAAGGTAAGACTGACATTTCGGGACTTTTGTCGATTTTGGTAATTTCTGCACCATGACGCTTTTGTTATATGCCCAGTATTAATAATCCAAAATATAAAAGTGCAGAAACAACGGAAAGTTATAAAAAATGAAAATAAAAGTGATAAATATAATCTCAGAATGATTACTGCGGGATAATAGGAAATGAGTTTATTATTATGAAAATGATTATTTAAATGTGTTATTAATAATGAAAATAATGTAATTTTTTTTTTAAACCAAAACATAACAACTTGGTTGTAGGAAACATGTTTTTTTTTGCAAAAACAATGAAATGCATATTAAGTTAAATATGCAGTGTAGGTTGTTTTTGATTTTTTGGTATTTTTTCGCATTATTATATGCTCAAAAAATACTGAAGACCTAACTGACACGGTTGTTGGGTGAAGAACTTAACTGATAGGGTTGTTGGGCGAAGAACCTAACTGAGATGGTTGTTGGATGGAAAATGTATTTAATTTAACAGAGGCTATTTTAATAATGTTTTCACTACAAGAATTAACAAAGTAATTCATATTAAGTAATGCCTATTAGAATGTGATAATAGACATTTGCAGTAAGTCATAATAAATGTTAATGTGTGTGAGTAGTAACTTGGTATAGTAAATGTATTATGTATGTCCATGCAATATAAACAGCAATGGCGTAACAATATAGTTCTATAAAACACAGTCTAAAATTATGTTATCTTTAAAAAAATTTGTTTCTATAAGTGAATATGTATTGTTATTATTATTATTATTATTATTTTGTTGTTGTTATTTTAAGGTAAAAAGCATATTGAGGCTATTATTGCTTCCATAAATGAAGTGTGAGTGTAAAGTGTTAAAGTTGTAAGTGTAGTGTTGCAAGTGTAAGTGTATGTTAGACTTGGGTACCACAAGGGACGTCTAAATCCTCTCAATAAATGCAGCTAATCTGCACTCCCGTGTGGGGTAATATGTATTAATAGAATAAAAAAAAAATCACTTTGACAAAAAAACATTTTACATTGCATAAATACTTCAATTTTTTTCATTTTAAGATTATTCATCCCTTTAATGACATTCTTGCCCATGATTCATAGTCTGTCTATGATTCTATTTACCTAGAACGACCTAGCCTACTGCATTAATAAATAAATAACAGGATTAAATGTTTTCAGTAAAAAAAACATGGGCTAACCAAACTAATATAATTTTATGCATGAATTATATATTGTGTAGGAATATATAATTCACACACAATTATAAGGAAGGTAAGTTCCTAGGGACTTACCTTTTCAATTCGAGCATCTGCGATTTTCTATTAGTTTCATTTGCAATCACAGCAAGTCTCAAGGTCACATTTGAAATGTTTAGGAATAGGTCCATGTTCAGAATGTTTTTCACATGCCAATTATATGTAGCACTTTCAAGAACCGGTAATCCTAATAACCAATTTATTTTGGTACCATCAACACAAAAAATGTAATTTATCCAGAATTTTGTAATTAATTTTTTTGTTCTATAAAAATCTGAGAAAGCACGAGAAATGAACTCTAATGTTTTATTTACACGCAAAAAAATAAATTTCTTACGATAAGTTATGATTTTACGCAGTTTTTAACAGACCTATATTGTGACATCATTGCCTTTTACATTGTATGGAAAATGATAAATTTACTGTGCCAATGTCATCCACAGAGGTAGTATTCATTTGACTGCTTTAAGTGAGCTGTAACAGTAATCACATACTTTATTATTCAATTAAGACATTTTATATGCAAAAAATTAAATTTCTTATTATAAGTCGTGCTTTTATGCAATTTTTAACAGATAGTATAACTTCACACAATACTATTTAATAACCTTCAAACAGTACTACTTTGATATGAAACCATGTTAGTTATGTTCTTAAGGTACTTTTTCCTCTGTTGTACTTATTATTAGTTACTCTCATTAAATAAACATGTGTGTGTGTGTGTGCGCGCGCACATGGACGCGAAGTGGAAGACGTCAGAGAACATTTTAAGCTGAAATGAGGAGAGAGAAAAATTATTAAAAACGTGATAGGCCTATGTAATTTGTCACTCTATTTTATCTAATATATCTATTTCACAAAGATATTATTGTAAACTTTTATAGGTACATACATGTGCAAGTTATAGGTAGGACCTAATTTTGCAGACTAGGAGCTGTTGGTATTTTTCAAGTTTTTTAAAAAGTTATCTGATATACACTCCTGCTTAAGAATATCATTTTTGTATTATGAATAATAAAAAAAACTTAAAATTCTTCTTTCTGTTCTTATGCCACAGATGTTGGATCCAGTTTTGTGCAATTTACTTATATTTGAAATTATATAAGTTGTCAGCAAAAAGTGGGCTAATGATAAGAAAGTGGGCTGATTTTAAGATATTATATTTATTTACACAAAAAAGGTGTTACTGTCAGTCAAGAGTATCTGTAAATTGGTTAAAAATATATATTAAAATGCCAGTAAGTATTAACATAATTATTATGTTATTATATATCCTTACATTTTTTTACAGAATTCAAACAACTTGCCAAAAACTGACGATATCTTAGGAGTAGTGAATCATCTAGATCATATGGTAACGTTATTGTTGATGGAATTGAGTTCAAGTCAAACTACACGACCTTGTCTGGAATATTTGCTCAGTGAGAACTTGTTGGATAAACTATACAAATGGAGTCTTCAGACAGGCAGGTTAGTAAAAATTTTACAATCAGTTTTTAACGGGTTAACTTAATTTTGACAAGTTTACATGTTATGTGGAAATCTTTGTTATCGAACTTTGTTGATGGATTGGTTTGTCATAAAAAAGGTATCTTGTGGTTCTCCTGGTGACAAACACAACAAATTGTGATAAAAGAATTGCATGTATGAAATTATCAGATACGTACACACTCAGTTTGAAAGGTAGTTTGTTGCATCTGCTAAGTGATGTTGAACTTTTCCCAATACCATTTGTTGTATATGAAGTTGTAATTTTATTTGTTCAGAAGTAGATAATTTCATTTTATTAGCTGTGTGCACCACTACGTATACAGTATGCTAGTTTATAATTAGATGTTACTTTTTTGTCAGAAGTTCTGTAGAATTTTCCATTTGCTTTTGTTTATTGAAACTAAGTCAACATGCCATAAATAGGACTTGAATAGAAATAGAAGTGGACAAAACATTAAACTGTGCCAACTAAAATAGATTTAAAAATATGACTTCCCACAACATACTCTGTTTGGAATAGTGTTGACATTCTGACATTTATTGCAGAGTTTACAGAATAAAAATTTTAGTTAGTACCATGTGAAGTTTTATAACCTTCAAAATAAAATAAAAATTCAATGAACTTTTTAAAGATATACTTTAATGTTCTTCTTAGAGAACAAAATAATTATATTTATTTATTTCCAAAATTCCTTCAAAAATTATGCAAAATATGAAGGACCTATTGGAGGCATAAATGCTCTTATGTAGGTTGGTCCTTAAAATTAATTCCTTTACTATGTAAATAATTTTACAAATTATATCTCTCAGTACTATTATAACATTTAAATTTAACGGATATTTAACACACAGTCATTTTTATATTATGAAATTAATTAACAAAAAAAAAATCACTTATAGAAGATTTGTACTTAGATCACATTAATTTTTTTAAATTGTCCTTTTAATTTTTTGTTAAGAGTTTTAGATCCATATTCTAAAGTTTTTAAAGCATTTAGAAGAACATAATAATATTTCTTGGCATGATATGTATAACATCTTTGACCAGCTGTTAATGATTGTTTCAGTAATCTGACACTTTTGTAGCGAGTATTGCGAGGATTCTGCACAAATTGTTCTTTTAAGTCACTGTATTGGTACACTATAGATTTTTAGGCAAAAACTTGTCTAATACTTAATGGTATATCAGGATCCTGTTCTTGAATGCCAGTAATTTTTAAAATTTGTTTTTGAAGTCTTTCTAGTATATCCCGTGATGCATCTACCTTCCATATTTTTGGGGGGATACTTGTTGATATATATTTTATTTTCTTCTTTTCCAAAAATAAAACATTTTTATCTACTGTTATAGTATATAATAGCTATCTACTTGTCATAGTACACTTGTTATTCAGACCACCCTAATACAAACAAATTTTCCAAAGAAGAATCAAGTGATAAACTTTATTAACAGTAGTGTAATTATTGGCATTAGAATCTGACATATTATAATGATTTTGACTATTTTTGACATAAGAATGTTTAAAGTACGAATTCTTAGCGAACATATATAATTTTGTTCCATCTCATATCCAGTTTTGTAAATAACGATAAATTACTAGGTATTTATTTCCAGATATGGTAATGCATTGCGCCTTGAACAGTTACGACTTTATGAAGTTTTAGTCAGTCACTCAAGGACCCAGCTTTTAATACACGAACCGTTTCATCGTCCTTTACAAGTATTATTGGAATCTTGCCTCGGAGAATGTTACTCTGTAGATGTAGAGAAACGTCTAGTAGTGCTTTTAAACCAGTTGTGTGTTTCTTTAGTACAACACAATCAGCTGTTGCATCTGTTCTTCCAAGAAGCAAATGGAGACACTCCTGCCAAGTGAGTTAAACAGGAGATTGAAACAGATTTTACCTATACCCTCCCTCTGTATGATTTACAATATCCATAAACCACAGCTATATTAATGTAGATAACAGTGTAATATAAGTGGCATTCAGTACTTTTTAAAATATCTATACATCTGTAGATTTAAGGAATATACAATATCACAAATTTTAGACATAAATGTGCAATTTCGATTGATTTATGAATTTGTAACTGTGTATATTATTATATTGTTGTGTTATTGTGCTTTTGTATACAGAGTAGATAAAAACAAATTTGCATTCATTCAGTTTTAATTTTTCTATTTTATTGAATTATATTTCAACACTAAGTAGCTTAATATTCAATACAGTAAAAAAAAAAATTCCACTGTACTATATATCTTGTGGAAGAAGGTCGTATATACTGGGAGGAATGAAGAGTGTATGAAAATATAGCATTGTGCTGTAAAAGAAAGGCAATTAAATATCTTCAACTATTGGAAACATATAAGAACAAAGTATTGAGGAGAAATACCATAAGTATTTTTATAAACATAAAAAAATAAAAGAATAAGCAGACTTTATTTTTTGAAAGTATAAAGTAAGAAAGGAAATGTTTAAAGAGAGATGGGAGAGACCAATCATGAGTGAGGGAATAATTGATTAACTGGAATGTGAGAAAGTTGAGGCTAAGTGGAGGTAGCTTTAAATAGTATTAAAGAATGAATTCATGTCTAGAGGAGCAGTATAACAATAACTTTTGATAATGGAGGTAATCCTAATGCATCAACAAATGTTAAATTGGAAACATGAAATATGTTTTTGTGATACTTTGTTTTAAATGTCTGTTTAAATGAAAAATAAATTTATTGCTTGGTGCAGGTATTATACAAAAAAAATATTTTCTAAGAACAACCCTTTATAAAATTTATATGGTTGACCTTTCAGTTTGTAATTCATGCTGGAATTACAGAATGCAAGGCATTTGTATTTGTAAAAATGAGATGACTTAGTATAGCGACCTTTTATTTACCACAAACAGGGGCAACTTAGTTTTGAAAAGTAGTTTTAGTGATACTTAATTTTTTTTTTAGCATGATTGTTTATAGGGTTGTTGTAATGTTTCTATTTTGTTGTAGGTTTGTTTTATTCTCACTTTTAATCCACTTTGTCCATCGTGATGGAGACTTGGGCCAGCAGGCTAGGGATGCTTTACTACTATGCATGGTGTTGTCGAAGAACAACCAAGCCATAGCAGAATACATAGCTCATCAGTCTACTGTTTGCCCTGTAAGTAATTAGCAAGCCGGGATATGTGTTTAAAAACATTTATATTAAAGGTAAACATTTTTTTTTTATTTGCATTAGAGAAAAGCAAGTTACCATCCACCGCAAGGTCTGCAGGACATATATTTTTATAATTGACAATATAAAAAGTGAGTTTTAAGTTACCTACTTTTTCTAACAGGTTCTATTGTTCTAAGTCTACTTTTCTATGTTCTACTTTAGGTCTGCTACTTTTTTGTATATTTTTCTAGATCTTGCTTCCGAACCACTGCTATTCATTGTAGGGTAGTCTGTACTCATTTTTTGACAAAATTGTTATACTCAGCCATCTTGGAATCTATTTTTTTTCAAATGTGGATATAGTATATAAAAGACCTTTATGTTAACTTTTTCAAACAAGTTTTTCTCAAATCTTGCCATCTGAAACAATACTCCTCACCAAAAATTGTCAACTCAGCCTTTACAACCAAATTATATTCCTATTTAGTGAATAATAGACTATGTAGCTATCTACGTTATAGTTAAAGAGTAACATTTATATTTAGTTCCAGAGTAAGTTTTGTATCAAATTTATGGTTCTAGGAAAGAAGTCTCATAGTTCAGTAGATAGGATAGTGGGCATTTTTTTATTGAAACTTGGCTATTATATTGATAAATAAAGTTGGCTTTTTCATCGATCCACCATCTTAAAATTAGTCGTAACTAGCATAAAGTAAAGATGTTACACCAAAAACAAACAAAAATATAGTAAAAATACTGTTACCTGTGAATGATTAAATTTGTTTTATAGTTTGCTATAAACAGATTCCGTTACGGAATCTTGTCTAATTTAAAGTAAGAGTAATAGGCCTTACAGCATTTAATGTTTTAAAAATTGTAACACTTTAACAGTCAGGTTATCTTATTTATTAAGTTTCCTTATAACTTAATCTCTGATATAATGTACTCTATAACTTTTCCCAGGTTCTTGCTACAGGGTTAAGTGGATTGTATTCATTACTACCGAGGAAATTGTTCATAGAAGTGGAGGACTGGCATAGATTCACACCTGACGATGTAAACGAGTTACCAGAGTTAGTCACTTTCATGAATAACCTGGAGTTCTGCAACGCTGTGGTACAAGTAGCTCACCCGCTCATCAAGACGCAGCTGCTGGAGTTTCTTTACCGAGGCTTCTTATTACCTGTGATGGGTCCTGCTCTGTTACAGGTTAGTTGCAACTGTTTGTAATCGTTACTTGTGTTTTCTTTAAAATTCTTTTTCAGTATTTTCAACATCTTTTGTTTTCTTATCACTTTTTGTTAATATAAAAGTATGTGTTGCAGTACAGGTAGGTAGTTGTCATGCAGCTGATGTTTCAATAATGGGTCAATAGGAAAAATAATAGTAATGCTATTATTTATATTCTTAAGTTAATGAATTTATAGGCTTGTTAATTGTTAACTTTTCTAATTAAAAAAGTTGTTTGGTTTTAAAACATAGCAGTATAAATGTGCAATTTAAATTGAGTTCATAAGTTTTTAATGGTTTCAAATTTTTTGTGCCATATTATTAACATATAATATAAGTGGAATAGAGGATCATAAAATAAGTTATAATTTTGCCATTTTATTAAAATTTTTTATGTGCCATTATAAATCAAGAGTTTCATAGGAAATTGTTTGTTGCTCAAAGAATTTGTTTAAAAAATTGTAGTGTACAGTATTTCAAGTATTTTCTTCTTAATGAAATAAGTTAGTTTCTATTTTATATGAAATACAGTGGAGTTCTGATAATCCGAACTAATTGTAATTAAGCCCTATTTGTATTAGTCAAAATAATTTTAATAATGCAGTAAAACTGGTATACATTATTAGGAAATGAATATACAAGTTTTCTCTGCTTAACGTAGAGGTTGTGTTATCAAAAGAGGATGTTAATACTAACAGAAGTAGAAAAACAGTGACAACGAATAAGTATGTTAATTGGAAAACATTATACACAATTTTTTTATATACTAAATTACATATACAGGATAGTACTGTATATTTAAACTGTAGAGATATGTTTTAAGCTAAATTTGTTTAATTGTGTATGTTTTCATATGTTAGCAAACTAAATTTGTAGTTGTAGACAGAAATGTCATGCTAACAGCACAATTTTGGCATTGTTAACATGCATAGTTCACATGGTGTTATCTCAAAACATCACAGCATCATATATGCAGACTGTATCTTTATGAGACTGTAGTGAAACATTGCATATTCTTGCCGATTTTCATTATTATAAAAAAAAACTATCAGAATTTATTAGTTTTGATAAATAACTTTTGCTCCTTCACACAATTTTGACATTTTTAATATTATTTGAAGTTTGTTTCATGTTTTAATCTTTTTTCAATTGCAGTCTTAGTGTTATGTGTATTGCTTCTTGTTTGTTTTGTTTGAACCGTACATACGCTACTGCAGTACAGGATTGTATGTATTGTTTCAGTTCAGTATTGTTTATAGAGTTTGAAAACATTTTTATGAACACTAAATTTTTTATGAGTACGGTTTCCTGAAATAGTAACTGTTTCGTTTGTAGTAAAATAAAATACAGATGTTTTTGTACAATCTGTAGCATTTTGGAACCATTAATACCTCCTTAAATACATTTAAAAAATATAAAAACAAATTTTATTTTTCTTACTGAAATGTGTTTGGATTAGACACTTGTTTGGACTAGCGAAATTCCATTGTAGTTAAATAATGTAGATTATTAAAGTATTTTCCCCTTTTTCTTTGAAACAATGATTATCTCTTTTTCTAATAATTAATCTCTTGTTGGAAATAAGTATGTGAGTAAAATGTTTTGACAATGCAGTACAGTCAAATTTGTTCAATTCAGACATTTTTAATTCAAAATCCTGGATAATTTAAAGTTTTCAACAGTTCCTAGAATTCCCTACATAATGTATTATAAAAAGATCATCGCTAATACATAGTAAAAAGTAAAATTTATACAAGCTATTCAAGAATTTTGACAGTATGTTGCAATGTCTGTTCTTCTCGAGGAATTATTGATGAGCTTTACTGTACTGTATATAAATTTTAAAAAAATGTCATTTTTCAATTTAAGCTACTGCAAGTGTTTTGTTTCTTGTATTAATCTTAATACATATATACACTGTTCTAGCATAAGTGTTAGAGCAGTAAATAGGCAAAACAAAAATTGTCAAGTTCTTTCAAGTATTTGTACTGTATTGATTTATATTTTTTTCTAATTTGAATTTTGGTTTTGGAAATTTTTGAAATTTTGTTAATATATTATGTATGTTTTCTTATAAGTAATATTTAACTTTATATTTGAAGTCTTCATTGTTTAAGGTTTGTATTATGAACTACTTCGCTTTTGTCTGTACTAGTAAAGGCTGGAAACAAAGCAGTTTGTATTTGGTCAGATGATTTATTACTTCAACTATTCTTACACAAATTGATGAAAACGCCCAACATGTTTCAGTTCCAATTTATCTAGTCAAGGTGTTATTTTCTTTTTTACTGTAAAACTATAGAAAGTATTATTGTAAAAAGTGATCTTCAGATTTTGTTGGATGCGTCCATTTTCAGTTTCACAGAGCCAATAAAGTGGTTTTTAATTTGTTAACACACATTGCTAAAGAGTTAAGGAATAACTAATTTCAATGCAAATTGGCATGAATGTACTGCCAAAATTTACATTGGCAGTTTGCTAATATATCAGGGATAATAGTTTTATTTTTTCAAAATGTTTTATGAATTTCTCGATCAAAAATCTAAATTTTTTTCAAAATTGACTCATACAGTTTTTAATAATTGTCCTTAAAGTTAATTAAGTTGTCAAACAAAATTTATTGGCTACTATATCCCACAAAAATTGGTTCGAAATCTCTATTACGAATATCTACTTAATTTCTAAAATCAGTTCATCATATTTTATTAAAAAATTGATTGTTTAAAGATTTGTAACCCAAGTAAGTGTAGCAAATTTACAGTTTCTTTTAACATTATCATTTTGAAATTTAACCATTGGGTTTATTTTTAGCGAATTTTCATTGGAAAATAAGCTGTTAGCTATTGAGTTTCAAAAACAGAGTAAGGTAATTTTTCGGAAATTCACTTTGTCACTGCGAAACAGTTATGCTGTGATTATTTGTATTTTCAATCAAATTAGAAAATTGAAAATGCTTATTTATGCTGATATTAAGGTTAATTACTATGTTCATAACAAATTTTCAAAAAAAATCAAAATAAAAAAAAATGGTTTAAAAAAAATTTACACCATTTTTTAAACAAGTATTGTTGATTACAAACCTGTTCAAGGTTCCTAAAATTTGAATCAATTGAGAATGCCAGAGTGGTAAATAATAATAAAAAACTAATATGCCGTGACTGGAGCAAATAACAAATCAGTAATAAGGCAAGTAAATACAAGAAATATGTTGTTAACTTAAAAATGATAGTTTCATACAAATTATTTTTTTTATATAAACAGTTAAAAATATTATTTTCAAAACATGAGAGTCAGATGAGCAGTGTTCAATAAACACTTTGTTATTATTATAATCTGGACAAATAAAGAATACACTTTAGTTTAGGATGTTATTGACTTTGCAATTGGTCAGAAATATTAACTGGAGCAGATTAAACCTTGTTCTGTCCCTTATAACAATATATTAATGGCTCTGATAATATTTCAAATGTAAATTATTATCATTTGTGGACTTCATAACAAACTGCTTCACAGGTTACTGGCCTACTTTATGTATTTTTAAGCCTAAGCTAAATTTAAGCATTTTTTTTTAGCAGCACTTAGAGCTATAAGTCAAAAAACCAAGTTGATGTGATTCATTGTGATTTTAATCTTGTTTGAAAATAGCAAGATTAAAATATCAGAAATTTCTAGATCATTTTGTAGCACCAGAAATTTTGTCTTATTTTAAGATTGCGGAATGAGTTATACCTGAAAATTGATATTTTCAGCCTCAGCTGACAGTTAATGTATACTCTCTAGTGAATTTTTTTTGTTCTTAGTCTAATTTTGAGTTACGTTAATTAAAAACAATGTTAAAGAAAGGGTTCATAAACATAATTTTAATTCAAAAGTTACCTTTGAAAAAAACTGATATATTTTATTTTTGAGACGATTGCATTATAGTAGAATCTTGATAATCTGAATGTTAGATAATCTGAATCCAATATAAGCAAAAATATTTTTTGCTAAAATAGTGGCAAATTTTTACTCTAAGGTTTTTTTTTGCTTCTTATGTAAATGTGTAGATTTTATTAGCTCAAGTAATAAAATCTCTTCTGGAAATAAGCAGAACAGCACATTTTATCACTTGGGATACATCTTCTATACGAAGGACCAATCTGGTGGTACAGATATTAATTGTAATCAGTCAAAATTCTATAGACTAGTAGATCTACCTGGCAAGATGTCCTTGTGTGTACTGTATAGTTTCCGGTGATCAATCACTGTGAACATCAAGGTCACTGCTACTAGGCTTTGATTGAACTCTGAGAATGAACCGGTAAAATGTAAAAGTGTTTTAGATTTAGCACCGAACTGGTTGTCAGGTTTAATTGAATGTAAAGGAAAAAAAAAAAACGAGCTTATGTGTTGAACAGTGCACTATTCGCAGACACTGTGATTGCTGGCAGTATTAGTTGAAAAGTGAGCCAGATGGTACAGCAGTACAGTGTGGGCCTTTAGAACCGACCTGGCGGCATTTACATTTTTAATCTTGATACTGATAATTTGATTTTTAATCTTGAATGTTTGTTTAAAAGAAGAATGAAGTTCTTTATATAACAAATACAGTAAGTAACCATTGTATGATTGAAAATAGTAAAAGTAATTTCCAAATATTCTCAAGTTAAATAACTTATGTTTATTATTCATAAAAATTAGATTAGGCCAAAAAAAAGTTTAATAAAATTTCCTCAAATTAATACTCTTGAAATGAAGGTTAGATACAGAGTCCTACGTTATATTCACAAAACTCAAATAAAATGTCTTTTCACTTTTTTAAGTATTGTTAGAGTGTTTAGTGTTGTTCATTCTTTTTGTTAGTGTGTTTGCACATACAAAACATTTTTAAAATTTTGTTTTCTTCCATCAGTGTATACCTTTCCTTTATTGGTACCTGACTGGTTACGTATCGTGTAGGAAGTGTTGTGATATTAGACAAAGAGTGGATTTTGCTTGCTACTGATAAGGACAGTTGCATAGTCCCAGTATCTACTTTTGACGATAATTTAAAACAAAAATTAGAGCCTCATTTTAAAATTATTTAGTGAGCTGTAACATAACAATTTTAAGAATAAGGAATGGCAATATTCTTTATGTGTGTTAATAATTAATTATCTTTCATTATTGCGTATGAAATGAGAATCACATGAACTTGGTTAAAGTTTGGATAAATAAAATGGATTGAGGTGTCAGTGTGCTTATATGTCCTAGGAGAGTGTGGGGTTAGAAGGCAATGGCTATGGCACTCCTCTACAATTGGTCAGTACACTCTGTGTGCAAAGTTATGCATGCCAGGATAGTATTTACCCAAGCTTTGCTTGTATGTAGCGTTTTTTTATAATTGGCACCAATAAACTAACCAGGCAATTCAGAATATTTTACTCTTCTTTATAATTTTGCATCAAGTAAATTAGTTTTTATTTAGCATATTAAGGTGAACTCTTGTATATTAATTTTTTATTTAATGATGACTTTCTTCCAAAACAAATGATCTGACAGAGAAATCTGAAGTTTTAAAACGGACATCAGTATGTAAAATCAGGTTTTGTGTGAGAGATGAAGTTTTGTTGAACCTGTAATGCCATTTCAGTTGCACTCTACTGCATTGTATTTTTATTACATTAAACTACATTTAGAACATTAAAAATATTGGTTCCGTACTTTGAATGTAACTAGTGTTTAGGTTTAATTTCATTCTCAATTGTTTTAAAACAATTCCTACATTTCACTACTACAGAAGACTGTTTGAGTGAGGAACTTTAGGCACTGCAGCTTCTTTATTAAAAATGCTGTTTTGTAGGAATAAGAACAGTGCAGAGAATGTTTAAAAAAACATTTGAGAGGTGCGATCATCAGCTGTAAGGCATGCTGTTGGATGCTATATGTACATTGTTGAGTGTAAAGAGAGTTCTGTATTTAAGTTTGAATTTCAATTGCTTATAATAGAGGTCATTTAATATTTTATTATGCAATTGTATTATTTAATTTGAAGTAAACAATTTACATGTAATTGAACTGTAGTGTTTTTAAAAATAAAAATTTAGCGATTGTGGATTGTAAAAGTTGTGATACCATATCGTAAGTATTTCTCTGTCAAAACTTGTAGACAAAATGGGCTGGAATAATACGAAGTAAATATCCATACAAAGGCATTAATGGTGGTTCTCAGGTAAATGTTTTTCATCTCTCAATTCCCGCTGGGGGTTGTAGACTAACTAGACGTATTAAGAGGATTTAGACGTCCCTCGCGTTACCCGAGTCTAACACACACATTTACAATATTACACTTACGACTTTAACACTTTATACTCACACTTATATTTAGGGAGGCGATAATAGCCTGAATGTTCTTTTCGCCTTAAAATAACAACAACAAAATTTCATCTCTCAACAAGGTAACATGCTGTGACCACCATATTCACAAATTTGTCACCATGCTGTTAATTTTTTTGTACTGTAATCTTAAAGAAAAATTTTAATTAACAAAGTTTGCGCTACGTTAGAACTAAAGGATGCAATACGTGGAAAAACTTCAGTAATTCTATGAAATATAGTTCAACAAACTGATTGCTTGGGTGATTTGCAAAAAATGTTCCAATTTTTCTCATTATTCATAAACAATATCTTGATTCTCTGTAGAACAAAATACAAATTCAGTTTGTCTAGAAAATACAACTGTGTCCCGTTGTACAAACATCAGATTTCACTGCAATAATATTTTAGCATGTTTGATACGAACATTGTTATTTGATAACTTTTAAGCAGGTAACTCTTGGTGTTTCTATATTTGTGTAAAATGTGTTTGTTCTATATTTCAAATGTTATTCTACTAAAAATCAATTTTCCAAACTAATATTACTATAATTGGGTTAGTTTTAACATATTTCTTTTTTAACTGCATTTCATCAGATATTATTATCTTTAAAATCAACAACATTGGGCACTTTACCGATACACAGATAAGTGTAGTGCTGATTGATTGCATGCATGTACTTATTCTAATAATTATAAATCTAAATAAATTGCTTATCGCCAACTGATAGTTTTAAATTTTAACAGCACATTCAATATTTGAAGATAAAGAAACTAAGCACCTTTATTGTTGGAACAAAACTACACAGCTTTGAATTATTGTGTGACCTAATGAGAAATAATTACATATATTTTTTACTAAAATAATTTTAACTTGAATATTAATTTACACCATTCAGATATTTTGCAGCTCAACTAAAAAAAAAGGAACACCTTAAGTAACGTGAACTACAAATCTGGCCAACATTGCTAACCGAACGCTAACAAATATATACTTATATTTATCTCAATATACACATTTTAATAACCCCAAAAATTGTCAGTATTGACATCTTCGATAGCTTATTTTATAATGAAAATTTGCTAGTAAAAATGGTTTTCTTACTGCTTACGTTTTAACATTTCATGACAGAACAACAGGAAAATAAGTTTATGAACTAAATACAGTTCAGATGGGAGAGGGTATTCAAAAATTTATACACTTTTATACGGTGGTCACTCAGAAAAGTGAACATTTTTTCTCTAAACACTTTTTATTAAGATAATGAAACAAAACTTACTTTACAACATATTTAATACCTCAGTTATTTTTCTAAGTAGTCACCAATCAAATTTAAATGTTTGTTGTAGCGTTATACCAGCTTTTCTATGCTTTCTATATACTCAGTTACTGCAAAGACTGAGTTAACACACTTTCATTTCCTTGTCACCTCAATAGTGGTTTGCGCCTCCAAAAATCTTCTAATTTGGGAAAAAGATGATAATCACTCAGGGTCACGTCTGGGCTATAAGTTGGATTTTCAAAAACTTTCTACTTAAACTGCAGAAAAAAGTTTACCATCAATGCAGTAGCATGTAGACATAGGTTAATGTGAAGAAGTAGAATGCCACTCAACAAAAATTCAAGTTGTTTTGAATGGCTTGGCATAGTTAGTGCAGTAAGCTGCTGCATTTATGATCTCCAATGTGGGCATATAGTTGATGTGTCATGGCAAAACACTTAGTCATAACCTTCTTGGCGTTCAGAATTTGGCTCTTTTTATTATTAATGGGAATCGAGTATAATGTATGGGTGGTAATGTATGGTCAATGGATGGTAATGAATCCATTGACTGGCATTCATGTTACCATAAACTTTGGTTATCTGTCTGAAAATTTTGATGGGGCAAACTTTTTTCACAGTCAAAAAGCTCCTTACACTGTGAAACTCACACTTGGCAGGATCATTAATTTTGTCACACAAATAAACAGTAAACAACTATAATGCCCCTGCTGTTAGTGTCTGACTGGTGTGAAGGAGTCGGTAGGTTAAAGACACAACAGGGGTGATGGTGGGGTAACTAAGCAGTTTGTTGGATCAAAACATTCTTGTATATTCTGTTAAAGTTTGTTCCACTTCATTCATGTTCCACGGTGAAGCTTAGAACACAGAATTGTTTACTGCTGTTTACCTGGTTGTACAGTACATCCTCAACACGTGAATAACTATTTTTTACATTTTTTAGATTATGGTTAAATCCTTAAATTATTTTTAATTGCTTGCTTCCTCGCTTTGTTTACTAATGGCTTATATTTTTATTTAAATTTTCTCAGTTTTTCTAGACATTGTGTAAAATGCCAAAGTATATTCTGAAAAAGTATACTGTAATCTGTTTTTGTACTGAAAAGTATTTATTTACAAAAGAATAATAATTTTTTACTTTGTATGGCCTACATACTTGCACCGACTACTTATTTCAACACAAAAGAGGGCAGTGACACTTTGTAATGCACTGTCTGCTGTTTTTTACACACAGATACTTTTTAGTTTTGGAAGTGCATTTCATGAAGCCTTCTACATACCCTGACAGTTACGTGTGACGTTTTGAAGATAATTATTGACTTAGTTTGCAAAGGAAGGAGTAAACTTGATATGTAGAACAATTTAAGGGTGCACTTCAAGAAATGAAATCAATTTATGCCATGTTCAAAAACCTAACCAATTTTGAGTGACTATGTTTGTGTTTGTTATGGGTCTTACTATACATTTTATGGTCTAACTGTACAACAAATGTACATAAAGAAAATAATCGATTGTGAGATTTTGATAAATAATATCTGTTTTTTGTACCATTATTAAAAAAGTAGTTTTACATGGTTAAAAAAGTCCAAAAAAATCCAAGCCTTTTTTTGTTAACAAAAAAATTATTTTAAATCTGATTTTATGAAAATCAGCTCTACAATTTTGATTAGAAGTAATTGTTCAGAAGTAATTCAAATAAAGCAGGTTGCTATGTTTAAAAAAATTTCAGTTCGGGAACTATCATTTCATTAGATTTTGGTCATATAATTATGAAGATACAGAAGACTGTAGTAAATTTAAAATTAAAAAAAAAATGGTTTATGAGTAAATGAAAAAAAAACAAAAATTGAATACTCTCACTGTGGTTCATTTTGTTTTTTAGATTTACAATTGAACCATATATTTCTTTTATTTAAAATTGGTGCACTGAATGAATCTTCATTTTATCACATGACCAGTTTTTAAAAATTGGATGTATTTTCCAGTTTTTTTGTTTCTGAACCAGATTTTTGACTAAATAATTGAATCCAAGAAAGTCTTTATATTTTAAATGTATTATTATAATCCTTTGTTTGCTTTTTTGCATGGTAATTTAATTCTTTTTTTTATTTTTAGGCTTAAATGTGTTTTTTATATGAAACATATTTACATTTTATTTAATTAAACTATGCAACACAAAATTGGTAAGTTGTTTTTACAAACTTACTTTAAAAGTAGGCCAATGTTTACTTACTATAGTAATATTTATACTTTTAGTTTAGTGAAAGTAAAACAACTCCATATATCTTAAATTATTCATTCGTTTTGTAGTAATTTTTAGTTTTATTTATGACCTGAATCTTGTTTTTGTTATGTAAAATTTATTTATTTACACGGTGTCAATAAATTAATATTTATTTTCAGTTAAAAACATTATATAAAAAGCTGCTTTGGAAAAACGTTCAGGTATTTTTGGTTTTTGAAAGTTGGTAGTAATAACATATTAAACAAGACTTATTATATTTTATTGTTTATAAATTTTTGTGTCATTAATTCAGTCCTTTGTGTTTTATTCTAGTAAAAAATATAATATAGGACTACTTATGACATAAAACCTGAAGTGTACATCTTATAGAAGTTTGTTATTTTAGTATTTTTTTGTGGTTTTTTTCTTGTTTTTTTAGATTGAATTTGGTACTTTCAATAATAAGTTTGTTTGTTGTTGCTATTATAATGTACATTTATTTAAAAAAATAATTTTGCTTAGTATTAATTTCTCAAATTTATCATTAGTATAATAGTAAATGATTTTTGATTCAAGTCCATACGTCCATCCATAGTCCTTATGTTTATTTAGCTACAGATAATGAGTTTTGAGTTTTGTTTGTAAATATAATAATTGTGTTCTTTTCATCTTATAATGAGGAATAGAATAATTTTATAGATTAGAATTGGTGAATTAAACTGTAGATTTTGATGAAGGTTTTAGAATTTAGAATTATACATTAATTCAGGATTAGGACACAGTTTTATATTTGATTAGAAATTTAAAATGTTTTAAAACACATATTTATTTTTGTTTGATTCTCGTTAAATTTTTTATTTTATATACATTATTCAAAACAAACAATATTACATCTTCATTTTGTAACAATATATATCCAAAATAAAAAGTGGAAAATGCTTGGATCTACGAAATTTAGCAACTTACACAATTTTAACTTAGCTTGTTGAAGTTGTTTAAATTACAAGCACTTAGCTGGTTTTAAATAAATTTACAAAATTGATTTAGCTTTTATTTTAATAGCCTGAAATAGCATCCAAATAAGGAAACGAGTACTGTTTCATTTTACTACCACACTAGCTAAACAGTTGCTTTGACCTCAATGGTGAAAAATTGTAAATTAAAAATTTAATTTTCTACAATTTTATAATGTATAACATTTTTTCTGACTGTTACTGTTTTCATGTAAAATGTCCAGAAGGTTCATACCATATCAGAGTATGGGTATGCGGCTAGTTTTTAATAAACATAAATAGTCAAACGTAGAATACATGATCTGTGTGATTTATATTTTGCTTAAAGCAGTATTTATGTCAGCATAGATTCTCAAACAATTTTCTAAAAAAATGATAAGCCATTTTTCTTATTATTTGTCACAATTTTCCCACTCTTCTCACCAATAGTTGCTGACGTTGCAATAGTTTAAAAATCACTTTTAAAACATCACACACACACACACACACACACACACACACACACACACACACACACACACACACACACACACGTGTATTTGTTATGTAAATATATGTGTATAAATAAATAAATATATATATATATATAAAATATTTTTGTATTCCTCCATATATTGTACTCCGCTTTGAAAGATACACAAATAAAAAAACATAAAACAAGTGAAACACAAATTTATGAATGAGTGAAACATGTTTCAACTAAGAGTTGCCATTTTCGTTGAACGCATAACAAATACTTCTGCAGGTAAGGATGAGTTGACTCAAAATTGTTAGACACAACACAAAACGTCTTAGTAATTTTTTAAAAACAGTAAAAATACAGCATCTCACCCAGGTCCAGACACAGCTACTAAAAATTATCTTTTTCTTTTCAATAACTGCTACTTTTAACATTGTAACATATTTCCCAGCATGTACTTGTGAAAGCATGATGCATGTTTAAAATTGTACATACATTCTAAGTACATAATCCACTTATCATTTTGTAAAATGAATAAGATTATTATAAATATTATTACTGAGTAATGTTTAATTATTTGTAACACATTTTTAAATTTGTGTGATAATATAATTTTGGAAATAACTAGGCATACAAATTTGATTTATTTTTAATTTAGTTATTTAAATTTTGTAATAACTGTTTCTCAGTTGAATAACTGTTTCTGAAATTCAATTCATTGCTCTTAAAAATTTTTCATTTAAAAAACAAAGTTTTTAAAGAGTATAATGGTTAGAGTACTTTGGATAGAGATATTTTCGGCTAGATATGGATTTTTATTATGATAAAAAGAAAGCAGTTGTATTTCATTAAAACATTATTGTAAAAAAACAATATTAAAGTACTAATTTTCCATTTTATTATGTCCAGTTTTTCATTGTCAGTGTAAATAAAGTTTTCTGTTTTAAATATATGTTCTTTCATAATATGAAAAATATAATGTGATTTGAAAATATTTTTGTCCAAACAGAGCACGGAAGAAGAACTGATGGCCGCTACAGCTTATTTTGACCTGTTCATCAGAAGCCTTACAGAACCAGGACTGTTACATTCGTTCATTAGTTTCATCTTGCGCAAGACTTATGATGGCCAACGTATTATTGACAGTTTTATTAACAGAATCAAATCCCCTTCTAGAGTAAGTTAACATAAGTTTGTATATAGTGAGGAATTTACCAGATTAAAAATTTGCTAAGTGCACATGATTATAGCACACTAAGGAAGACCAGGATAAACGTTATGTATAGGTTGAGGCTCCATTAGAGGATGTAGTGCTGAAAAGTGGGTGTGTGGGTGTGTCTTCATTGGTGTCAGGTTCAGGTTTTTGCAAATGGTAGTGGTTCAGATTTAATTCTTAACAGCTGGCAATAGTAGGCAGTGTTCACTGTATGTTTTTTTTGTGGAGAAATCAAAGAGCAAAATTCTATTGTAATAGAATAAAACATTTGTGAGAATCTTTCCAGCTGATGACACGTTTTGGCTTCATCTTTCTTCTCCATTCCTTATTCACCACTTTTTATTCACCCTTGCCGTATCTCATGGACTATGTATTTCAAAAAGTCTTACTTTCATTTCAGAAATGAGAACGCTCACAGATCTGTGACTTAACCTCTTTTGAAAATTTGGTCAACAACCTTCAAACCCATAAAGCAGTTTTTTTTTTTTTTTTTTTTTTTTTTTTTTTTTTTTTTTAAGCGAAGGTGATAGCGATGATGGCTTGACCATTCTCAAAGCTGATTCTGACCTCTGAACACTGATTTCTTTGACAGTTAACCAGTGATCACTTTTGATAAGGTCTTAAACCGTATGGATGTTGTCGTCTGTGAGATTTGATCTTGGGCGTCAATTATAACTTTTATTTCCCCCACTTTTCTGCCCATTCTTAAATTAAGAGGTTAGCCAAGGTAGGTTAAGTCCTTCTGTAACAAACTTACCTAGAACCCCTCTTCTCTGCCAGCCTACAAGACTTGGTGATTGATGTGGCTGTTTAGTCTGCACCAGTCTACTTGGAGCACCTACAAATTTTTTTTATATTTGCTTTGCCCTTATACTTCTACAATTAATAGTATTGAGCCATTGTACTATAAAGATTATTTTAGTAGTGTCTTTCTGTAAGTTAATGAATAAAGTGATATTATTTGTATTACTTGACACAATCTTTTACAGCTGTGCCTTGTAACTCTCGCGTTGTTTGAAACACTTGTGGACCTTAACTTTGAAGACATCATGTTGGAATTGGTACTGAAACACTTAGTACCTTGTACGCATGTAATGCTCTCGCAGAGGTCAAGGGTCAGACATATCGATCCTTACTGTCGCAGTGCGGACAAGTTTCTGTCGCTTGCTCCAGATATCAAAAGGTAAATATTGCATTATTGACACTTATCACCTGTTACAACCATACTGTATTTAGTCATTTTTGTTTGTCAAGAACAAGTTTTTATGGTAATGCTGCTTTATATAGACTTTTAGTGAACAGAAATTTTTAAAAAAGTGTACCTGTGTAATAGAATAATATAAATCTCTTTATTTGTTTCACCCAACTTTGGGGTACACTAAATCAATCACTTTTTAATGTTCTGTGCCTTCCTCATAGCCCAGTATTGCTTCATTCATTGTGATCTTGTTTTTCTTTCTTCGTCAGAGATTTGGATCGTTCGCTTGGATTTGACTTTGTCTTGGAACCGTTGCTTCTTGTCCTTGGTTATTGTTTTGGCTGTCTGTCCATGAGCATAGTGTCAATGATTTGTAGTTCTGTTATGTCCTTCTCTGTTTCTCTAAACCAAAGTGGTTTGGCTCTTCTATTGCGAAAGTAGTCAAATATTTTTTTGGTTAGTCTATTTTTGTCCATTCGGAGGATGTGCCCATAAAAATCAATTCTCCTTTTTCTTATTGTGTCTGATAGTGTTTCAGTTTTTTGATAAAGAGTTTCATTACTGATGTGGAGTAATTGGTTGTTACGGAATTTGGGGCCTAAGATTTTTCATAATATCTTTCTTTCTTTGATCTCCAGCCTTTCAAGTGGGCCGTGGGTTGTGAGAGATAATGTTTCAGCTGCATATAAGGCTTCTGGTTTAATTACCGTATGATAATGCCTTATCTTTGTATTCCAGGAGAGGGACTTCTTGTTGTATGTGTCTGGTAAGTTGGAAGGCTAATTCAACTTTATTTCTCCTAGATTCCATAGCTTTTTTCTCTAGGGCGTTCCAGCTGATCCATTCCCCAAGATATTTGAATTCTTTGATTATCTCAATGTATTTTTCTCCAACTTTTTTGGTGGTTTTTGTATGTTTGTCAATATTTTTAGTCTTTTCAAACAAAACTTTGAGACCCATTTTTAACGCTTGATTCTGGAGTTCAAGAGTCTGTTCCTTAGCTTCTTCCAATGTCTCAGCTAGTAAGGCCATGTCATCCGCAAAAGCTAAACAATTTACCTTAATGCCTTTGTTCTTAGTTCCTAGTCTGATCCCACTATGCATATTCACGTTCCACTCTAACTACTTTTTCTAGAGCACAATTAAATAACAATGGAGAGAGTCCATCTCCTTGTCGGACTCCTGTTTTAATCTCAAAAGGGGTGGAAAGTTCTCCCATGAATTGAACTTTGGAGAATGTATTAGTTAATGTTTCCTGATAAGATTTATGGTTTTGTTATCAAGGTCTAGTTCCTTCAGAACCAAGATTAAGGATTCCCTATCTATAGAGTCATATGCTTTTTGAAAGTCAATAAAAGTGATAACATACGATTTAGCCCTTGACTTTTGGTAGTTCATGATGTGTTTGAGGTTAAGGATTTGTTACAGACAGGATCTCCTTTTCTGGAAACCCGCCTGGTATTCTCCAAGTTGATGGTCTAATTGAGGTTCTGCCCAATGTAGAAGGACTGTTGAGAATATCTTGTATGTTATGTCAAGGAGAGATATCCCTCTGTGGTTGTTAGGGTCAGATTTAGATCCTTTCTTATGAAGTGGATGTATGAGGGCTGTCTTCCAATCATGGGGGATTCTTTCACTTATCCCAAATTTCTTCAAGGATGTTTCTGAGAGACTGTATAGCACTTTCGTTGACATTTTTCCAAAGTTCAGCTGTGATTTGATTTTCTCCCGAAGCCTTATAATTCTTGAGATTGTATATTATTGACTGTTGGAGGTTCTGAGTCAGGTTTAGTTGATGGAGATATATTAAAGTCTATCTTTACTGATGGTTCCTCACAATTAAGGAGATTTATGAAATATTCCACTAATATTCTACAAATATCCCTGTTGTTATGGGTAACATTCCCATCTTTGTCCTGAAATTGTAGAGTTGGTGGATTATACTTAGTCAATTTCTTCTTAAAATTCTTATAAAAATTTCTTACATTGTTTTTGGGAGGAGAAGTCTTCATTAATCTGCATAAGTAATTGATAATCCTGAGCTTTTTTGATTCTTTTAAGATTTTTAGTCACAAATTAGAATAATATAAATATTAAATGTAATTTTATTTTAATTCTTTCTCTCTCCCCTCTCCCTCCCTCTTCCCTCTCCCTCCCTCTTTATCTCCCCTTACACTCTCCCCTCTCTCTCCCTTCTGCTCTTCCCTCCCCTATCACACTCTCCCTTCTCCCTCCCTCTCCCTCCCTCCCCTCCTCTCTCTTTCTCTCGTCTCTCTATCCCTCTCCCTGTCCCTCTCTCACCCTCTCTCTTCAAATTCGCTAGCTTATGAATGATAACGTTAAGTGTTACTACAATTCAAAAAAATGTAATAATTTCCAGGATTTGCAGTGATACTATATTCTTAGAAATAGCTAAAAAAAAAATTGGAAATTCAAAATTAAGATATTTCGATACATTGTTTGATTTTACTAAATCTTTGTCAATATTATAACGTTGTATTGGAGGTTAGGGTATTGACAAGGTGTTAAGTACAAAGCTGTTTCTATCTTGCTGGATGGTTTGAATCGTTATTTTGTGGCTTTCATTAATATAAATGATCAAACATTGATATTTTAATTTGAAAACTACAGCATAATATTCTAATTTGAATAGTGGTTTCAATTTCTCTCCGGTCTAGAGCTCAGGTGTTGTCAGGACTATTAGTATGCTGAACATTTTGTTCATTTTGTTAATTTGTTTGTATTATAAGATTTTATCAGGTTAGGTTGAAGAGAGGACCTAAGGATTTACCTTAGCTTCAAAGAAAGGCATTTATTCATTCTCTTTTTCTCTCTCTCTGTTTTTTTGTCCAAACAGATACTAAAAAAATTTTTGTTTCATATTTTTTAAGTAAATTAAACCAAATTTGTTTTTTCATCGAATTTCAGAATTATTGCATGTTTCATAACATCTGTTTTCTTTATTTAATTTTTCTGTGAAATCTGTTGTTTAGAAACAGTTCAGACAAATTGTTAGATGCACAATGGTCATGAAACATAACGACTTGATAATATTTGTTACTTAGTTGTACTCTAAAACTAATCTGAATTTGGTTGTTTCACTCTGTCTTTTCAA